>JAJOOR010012658.1:0-65813 GCA_036250505.1 Solanum acaule
TTTTTTTTATGCAATGTTTTCTTGGTAAAGAAAGTTTTAAATTCCTTATGATTTTTGTGTCTATGCGATGAATGAATGCTAAGAGGCTTGTATTAGACCTCTTCGAGGTCGAGTACGCCGGTTGCGACTAGGGGGTGCTCCCGGGTCGTGACAGCCGGAATGTGGCAACCGATCCATTCAACAAGCCACAATCACAATAACAAATATATTTTCATTATCATACAAACAAGTCATGATAGATGACATTTATCATTCATCTACCCTCATTTATGATTAATATGATCAATAATGAAACATTTACATACATACATATATCATAATGAAGCAAGAACAAATATACGTCACACAATTATAGAATCACAATCATCACCTACCTCGAAACAAGCTTGAAACCCTAAGAAACTTGATCTTTCCCTTTTCGGATTTGTTCCGCTTGTTCTTGGTCTACAAACAATCATAATAACATAGGAATCAATAAACAATCACTAATTACCCGAATCTATAACAATTATATGAACCCTAGATCATACCCATGATCCCAAGCACCTAAAATAGGGTTGTTTCCACCATAGAATCTAGGTCAAAACCCTCCCCCATCGATAATTACCCATTCTATTACTTTCTACGGATCGAAAAATGGATTCGGGAAGTGAAAAGCTTACCTTTAGCCTCAAGAATGGTGGAAAACAGTCAATGTCGCCTGGGTTCATTCCCGAGTGACAACTTAGGAAGAATAGGCTAAGGAAGGAATGGAGTAGTACCTGAATCGACAAACAATTGGGGATACTTTTTTAGCATATCCTTCTTGGTTTCCCAAGTAGCATCCTCAACTGGACTATTATTCCATTGAACTTTCATGCACTTAATCTCTTTAGTCCTCAACTTACGCACATCACGATCAAGAATTGCAATCGGTTCCTCCTCATATTGGAGGTCCTTGTCTATCACAATTGAGTCTCACTTAATAATATAATCCCCGTAACCATGATACCGCTTCAACATGAGCACATTCAATACCAGATGAACTCTCGATAAATTAGGAGGTAAAGCCAATCTATACGCTACCGGCCCCACTAATTCAAGAATCTCAAATGGCCCAATGTGTTACGGACTTAGCTTACCTTTCTTGCCAAATCTCATCACCCCTTTCGATACCTTAAGAAGAACATTCTCACCGGTTTGAACTTCCATGTCTCCCACCTTATGTTCCGCGTACTTCTTCTGCCTACTCTGGGCTGTTAAGAGCTTAGCTTGAATGCTCATCACCTTATCTTGAGCATCCTTCACTAAATCTACCCCCGTCTCCAGCCTCGAACCATCCTATGGGTGATCCACTACAAGAAAAGTGTGGATTACTAGTGAATTTACCTAGGGATTGTATACAAAAATTCACAGGAAACTTAGTTTCTGTGGATTTTCCTACCAAAAATAATCCGATGGTAAAACCTTCGTAGGTAATTATTTCCTGCGAATTTCAAAATCCGCAAGTAACTTACCTAGGGATTTATATTTCACATGTAAATTACTTGCGGATTTTGTTGCAAAAAATACTAAAAATATCATAAATTTTTTTTGGTAAAAAGTAACAAAATAGGAATTTTCTTACAATTTTTTTTTACAAATAAAACTGCATGAAAATATATAATAACTTTTTAAGAAATATAAATTATTATCTCCTAATTAATTGTTTAGTTTATTAGTTTATAGAACCCCTCATACACTTATACACCTACACATATACACCTCTTTTTGGTTACCCTCGTATTTATCCACCCATACACATACACACCTCTTCTTAATTACCTATAATAAAGGCTTAAGTCATACAAAGCTCCTTAAAGTTGTTCGCACATTTCACTTGAATACCTCAATTAAGGCTCGTACCTATTGAACACTTCAATTGTTCAAAATGAGTATCTATTAGGCACTTTTCGTTGACATGGCAAGGAAGGTAGAATACATAGTTAATTGGGCGCGTGGAGGGATACTTTAGCACTTATTTAATGTCTTTCTTTTCTTTCTTTGTCTCTTTCTTCTTCTTTCTTCCATAGTCATAGCACTTCCAACAACACCGCCGTTCCCGCCATTGCTGCCGCTGTCTCCCCACCATCATCTACCCTCTCTTCTATCACTTTTGTTCAGTCATCCCTCCGTCTCCCTCAGCATTGTTGATTTCATCTGGAGAATACCATTACATTTCCTCCTCCATTTTCTTTAAATTTGACAGCCACTATCATCTTATTCATCGGAAAAAATGGATACCCACGCTATCACTAGTCTATTTCTCCCTCCCTCCCTCTTTTCTTTTTGAAAAATAAATATCTAAACCTATGTATCAGTTTTAAAAAAAAATCAGATTTGGAAAAATTAATTGTTGAATTAAGAGGAATGATGGTGACAGCAACGGCAACGTTGGGTGGATGGCGATAGTTTGAATAAAGGAGTTGCTCATTTTTCACCTCTTGACCTTTACGAAGCAGTAAACCTGCTCACAAATTAGTTGATTATAAATCTCTCTTACTCCATTAATATATGATTGAAGTTGTGAACCACTAGAGTCCTTTAGCTCAGCAAAGTTAAAGAGAAACACAGTGGTCGAACTTAAAGTTGTCGACAATGGTTTCTAAATAGTTTTTTTTTTTCAAAATTCCACATGTATGTCGTCAATTCGTCACGTCAGCGCGAGTGTACTACACACATATCACACATTTAGCTGATTGTCAAAAAAGTGTTCAAATGGTTTAAATTTGAATGAGTAAAAGTGTTCAATTGGTACCAACCTCAATTAAAGTGTATAAATGAATTATGCAAACAACTTTGAGGGGCCGTGGATGAGTTAGGCCTATAATAAATATCATTTTCTAACCATATTAAATGGGTAACACTTAAATCCCAACCCAAATTATCTTATATTAAATACCATTCTCTACCCAATCCCCACCCATACATAATTGCTCCATTCTCCAAATATTCTTACTCTTAGCATTATATATGCTAATTTCTTAGGGTCGTCCATATTACACTATTTTTTGACGTTCTTCTCCTATTTGATTAATTTTTAAAATTAAATTAATTAAATATTAAAAATACAATTTTAATATTCATAAATTACACCAAAATAACTATAAAGTCATCTCATATTGTTATGATAATGAATTATATCTTAAAATATTTATTAAAGTTCATGTGATTTAACTCTTAAAAAATGAAACATGAAAATGATTTATATATTTAAAATAAATCATTGCCACACAACATATCATGAAAATCTTATGCTTACACTTTCGATGAGATAATATCATAACTAAGCATATTAAACATAGAAAAAATTTAAATTATATGTACAAAGTTCTTATAAATAAATAATTGAAAATATAAATTTATTTATAAGTTTAATGTGCAAGGAAGTTATAATCAACAATTAATAGTATATCTTATTAGATATGTGTGGTATTTATAATTTAAACTTATCCTTTAAGAATTATATTCTAAAATACTTAATTATATATTTAGAAATAAATATCATTTAATAACTTACTATTGAGAAATTATATAATTTTTAATGCTTGTAAAAAATAGTAATTTTCATTTTATATAATTCTATCAATGAGGAAGTAATTAAACTTCACATTAATAAGGTATATATTCGATTTTTTTCTACTTAAAAATAGTGCTTAACTTATTCAATAATAAACAATTTACTATAAATAATTAAATCAAAATTAATCATAATTATGATAGTTATGTTTCCGACGTTATTATGGAAAACTAACTAACCATATAATTTCAATACATTGCTTCTTTCAAATAAACTATCAAAATAGAAAATGGTATATATGATTTTTGGTGAGATTAAATATTAATTATATATTAGTAAAAAAAATTTATCTTGGCATATGTGGTAATGTTTCAACACCGTATTAGATTGATATTATTGTATCATAATTTATTTAACCTAAAAGTATCGTAAATATTTAACAGTAAAATTTATTATAGTGTCATTGTCATTATTTATATTATTATAATTTTAAATTTCGGTAAACATATTTTTATAAAACTATTTCTTGAGGACTCCAAATTTTAAAAGATCGAAAAAAGTTTCAATTAAATTATTTTTTTTAAAATCAAGTATGCATAGTTCCAACCAAATTCACAAAAATAAAATCTCCAAGTAATTTTTCAAGTAAGAAAATTTTCAAGTAAATCCCTAAGAAATAAATCCCCAACAAAATTCGTAGAACATGAATCCCCGGATAATATCATATATACAAAGTTTCTAGATTAATTCCCAAGTAATTATTCCTAGCTAAATTTGCAAATAAGTTTATCGAGGAATTTCTTGCAAAAATATTTTAAAAACAATTCTTTTTCATTACTTGCAAATTTACCTATGAAAACGATACTTCTAAATTATCTTCCCTAAATAATTCCCAGGTAATAATTTTACAAAAATGGCGCCAAATTTACTTACCTATTTTCCTGGGGAAATATTTTTCGCATGTAAAACAATTTAGAACTTAGGAAATTCATATTTCCGCATGAAAATTCATAGGAAATTTCTACAGAAATAATCCCCAAATAAAATTCGTAGGTAATTTACAGTTTTCTAGTAGTGATCTGCATCACCTACCATATAAAGCCTCAAACGGTGCCATATCAATGTTGGAGTGATAACTATTATCATAAGAGAATTCACACAAGGGTAAGAACTTATCCCAATGTCCTCCAAAATCAATCATACATTCCCTCAACATGTCCTGTAACACTTGAATAGTCCTCTCGATTTCCCGTCCTTCTGTGGATGAAACGTTGTACTAAAAGTGAGTTGTGTGCCCAATTCATCAGGTAATTTATTCCAAAACATGGATGTAAACTGCGTATCACGATCTGAGATGATAGAAAGGGGCACCCCATGCAACCTCAATATCTCTTTCACATAAACTTTAGCCAATTGTTCGGCATTATAATCTATTCTTACCGGAATAAAATGGGCTGACTTAGTCAATCTATGAATCACCACCCAAATAGAATCAAACTTCCCCAAAGTCTTGGGAAGACCAACCACAAAATCCATGGCTATCCTCTCCCACTTCCATTTCGGAATTGACATTCTTTGAAGCAAGCCTACAGGCCTTTGATGTTCATACTTCACTTGTTGACAATTTTGAAACTTAGCCACAAACTCCGCTATATCCTTCTTCATGTCCGGCCATCAATAAATTCACTTCAAATCTCGGTACATCTTGGTCAAACCCGGATGAATAGAATATCGCGAACCATGAGACTTTATCAACAACTTTTGAATCAAATCATCAACTCAAGGAACACAAATCCTCCCCTTAAAACTAAGCACACCTTCCACATCAACAATGGTCTCTTATTCCTTACCCAGTCTTTTTCTTAAGTTCATTCATATTTTCATCCTCAAATTGCTTGGCCTTGATCTCTTCCATAAATGTGGCCCTTACTTCAATGCTAGCTAACACCCCACCTCTTTCTGAGATGCCCAACTACATGAACTTACTCTAAGGTCTGAATTTCCTTAGCCAAAGGTCGCTTGGATATAGTCAAACAAGCTAAACTACCCATACTCACCGCTTTTCGACTCAAAGTGTCTGCCACCACATTAGCCTTGCTCTGATGGTATTGAATGATAACATTGTAATCTTTAAGTAACTCCATCCACCTTCGATGTCTCAAATTCAGATCCTTTTGAGTTAACACATGTTGTAAACTACGATGATTAGTAAATACCTCACACTTAACACCATAGAGGTAATGCCGCCAAATCTTAAGAGAAAACACTACCGCTGTCAACTCCAAATCATGTGTTGGGTAATTCCTTTCATGCACCTTCAATTGACGCGATGCATAAGCTATAACATTCTTATCCTGCATCAACACACCACCCACACCAGAATGTGAAGCATCACAATAAACAATAAAATCTTTACCTTCCACCGGTAATGCTAAGATAGATACGGTGGTCAAGAGAGTCTTGAACTTTTGAAAGCTCTCCTCACATTTTTCAGTTCATTCAAATGGTATCTCCTTTTTGGTCAAATTAGTCAAGTGAGTGGTAATGGAAGCAAAGTTCTTCACTAATCGACGATAGTAGCTAGCGAGCCCCACAAAACTCCTAGCTTCCGTCACAGAGCTAGGTCGAACCCAATTCTTAATCGCCTCAATATTTTGAGGATCTACCATTACCCTTTCTTTTGAAACTACATTCCCCAACAATGCAATTGAAGTCAACCAAAATTTATACTTAGAAAACTTAGCATACAACCTTTGTTTCCCAAGAACACCCAGAACAATACGAAGATGGTCGGCATGATTTTCCTCACTTTTCGAGTAGACCAAAATATCATCATTAAAAACTATAACAAACGAATCAAGGAATGGTTTGAACACCCCATTCATCAAACTGATGAAAGCTGCAGGCGCATTGGTCAAACTAAAAGACATAACCAAAAACTTATAGTGCCCATAGCGAGTTCTAAACGCCGTCTTGGGCACATCCTCAGGCCTAATTTTTAACTGGTGGTAGCCCGACCTTAGATCAATCTTAGAGAAAACTGATGCACCTTGCAATTAGTCAAAAAGATCATCTATTCGAGGCAAAGGGTACTTGTTTTGAATATTGACCCTATTCAATTGCCGATAATCTATACACATTCCCATACTACCATCTTTTTTCTTAACAAACAAAACAGGGGTACCCCATGGGGAAGCACTAGGACAAATAAATCCCTTATCAAGAAGTTCTTGGATTTGAGCCTTTAGCTCTCTTAATTCTGCCGGAGCCACACGATATGGAGGAATGGAAATGGGACGCGTACCAGGCTCTATATCAATGCAGAAATCTATATCTCTATCCGTAGGGATACCAGTCAAATCATTAGGAAACACTTCTCTTAATTCTGACACCACAGGAATAGACTCAATAGGTGGAGTCTCAACCTCAACATCACAAATATGAGCCAAATAAGTCAAACAACCCTGCCCCACTAGTTTTCTAGCTCGAATGGAGGATATGATCTTAGCTTGCTTAGGCTTATACACCATTTCCCACTCTTACTTTTCCCTTCCCGAAATTTCTAGAGTTACAAACTTAGTATTACAATTAAGCATAACATAATAGGAGGACAACCAAGTCATGCCTAAGAATATGTCGAAGTCAGTCATATCCAAAATCACCAAATCGTCCTAAGTTTGAAAACCCATAAACAAAATAGGACAAGCACAATAGACATGGTTGATTATGACAGACTTCCCAACAGGGGTAGAAACATGGATGAGGGCATCAAGTATATCACAAATCATAAGAAATTCTGAGGCAAATCTCACAGATACATATGAATAAGAAGAACCCGAATCAAACAAGATATTAGCCATCCAGTCACAAACAAGAATAGTACTTGTGATCACTGCGTCAGACACCTCTACCTCATTCTTGCCAGGAAAAGCATAACATTAAGTCGTATCATCTTGACGAGCCACTTCCCTGCCTGGTTGCACGTTACCCCTACCTTCATTACCATTTCCTCTACCTCCACGGCCTCAGTGATTACCTCCTCACCCACCTTGTGGATGTCCTCTACCACTATTACCATTCCCCACGGGTACCACTGCTCTAGAAGGCTGTTGCGCGGAATCTAACACACGTGGGTGGGGACAATCTCTCCTCATATTCCCAGGTTCTCCACAATTGGAGCAAGTACGATCAAAAGATGGTATGCCACCCGTCGAGGCACGACTCCCTGGCTATCTTGAATATTATGAGATGGAGTTCCCGAGTAATTACCTGTAGAGGCGGACATAGAGGACTAAATATGCCTAGCTGCAAGTGTTGGCCTCCTTGATCTTCTGGAGTAAGAACCTTGAAAGTTACCCGAGTTCTTTGTCCTTTTTTCCAATGCTTTAGCTTGACCGTCTCGCCTCACCCCCTTCACTTTCTTAACATAGTCTGTTACTTCATTTAAGCTTCTCCCAGAGGTCATGTGAACAGATAATCCTGCAACTCAGAATTTAGTCCCTTAGTAAATAAACAGATCCTCTCTTCCTCAGTAGTCACCAACTGTGTAGCATATCTAGACAATGCATGAAACTTGGCATAAGCAGCCACAGATATACCACCTTGTTCCAAATCCATAAATTCATCTTTCTTATGATCTCTCAAAGTCCTAGGCACATATTTCTTCAAAAACAGAGCATGAAACTGGGTCCACATAAGTGGAGGTAAAACTGAAGATTCACATTCAATGTTAGCTCTCCACCACTACTTGTCCTCACCTTGAAGTTGGAAAGCCATAAACTCAACCCCATGGTGATGAACAATGCCCAACTTATGAAGCCTCTCATAGCAATCTAGAGTGAACTCAAATGCATCCTCACTCTCAGAACCAAGAAATACCGGAGGCTTTAGCTTCAAAAACTTAGTCAGTATTTCATGCTCATTACCAGTCATAACAGAACCCAACAAAGGACAGAAGAAAGCATCAGTACCTACGTTTCCACCCATCTTGGGAGTAGTGATAGCAATAGGGGGATTGGCGGGAGCTTGAGTTGCTTGACCAGAGGGCAGCACTCCAGGACCAGCCAACCCTTTCAAGAATTACGTGATTTGTTGAGCTAACACTGGGTTTATGGGAGGAACACCGACAGTCTCAGCCTGCACCTCTTCCTCTTGTCCAACCTCCTCAACATCAATATTCTCCTCTATCTCTTCATGATGTACGGGAGGGGCCTCATTTTGGGGAACATTTTCAATCGGTACCCCATCTCTAGCAGGCGCTACTCTTCCACGGCCTCTACCCTTAGATCTTCTTCTATCCTGCCTCGACCGCGACCTCTCGCTGCAATTCCTCAGCTGGAGCATTGACAAGAGCTAGGGGACTGACGCCATTGTATCTAGTGTTAAACATCTGCGGACAGAAGAGTGAAGGAGGTTAGATACCAATTTGAATCGACAGATACCAATTGGAATCAAGTTATAGCACGAAAGGAGACGAGAAAATAGAGAGATTTCCTAAAGTCCTATAGCCTCTCAAAGAAAGTAAAGGAATCCCCGTACCGTTCCGCGAGACTCTACTAGACTCATTTTGGTACATCGAGATCAATGAACCTAGGCTCTGATACCAACTTTGTCACGATCCCGACCATCATGATTGGCACCCACCCTAACTCTCTGATGAGAGAACCATTACTACAATCCAACCCAAGCTACTAATCTAAAAACTAAGGCATTTAAGTTACGGAAGCACGTTAGATACTAAGGAAAGAAATAGAGTTCCCATAAACTCCAACAAAGTCTAACAACTAAAACAATGCGGAAACTACGGCTAGAACCTGAAAGTCAATATAACAAAACATCTAAAGTTCAATAAGTCTGAACAAGAAGGGATGCCACCCCCAAACTAATGAACTAATACTAACTAGAACAAGTCTAAGTTCAGAATGTGGACATAGACGAAAAGAGAATCATGGCAGCCCGGAAGAACTGGCTCACCCTTGAATTCGATCGGCGATCACTGATCTTCTAAATGAGGTTTGTCAATAGCCGCTTGAAGATGCCATGTACTCAACTATGAAAGAGCAAGTACAATATCACTACACAACCACAGTGTACTGGTAGGATCACACGGCTATCCTACTAAGTGCAACATACATAAGCCATTACAACAATATAATCAAATGAATATATCGAACATATACAATATTATCAACATTTACGAACAAGGTACAGTTTCACATTTCTCAAGATACACAATTATAGCAAATTGTTGGTACTCTCATTGAACTAAAACCCAAACTGTTTGCATACCAAAACATGGTACCCGATCGAATAATTATGCCAGAAAGTGGCAACCGATCTCATAGTTATGCCAAAACGTGACAACCAATCCATACAATCAAGTCATGATTCATGGCATTTATCATTCATCTGCCCTCATTTACGATTAATGTGATCAATAATGCAACATTCACATGCATACATGTATCATAATGAAGCAAGAACAAACATACATCACACAATCATAGAATCACAACCATGACCTACCTCGAAGCAAGATTGAAACCCTAAGAAACTTGATCCTTCCATTTCCGAATTCGTTCTGCTTGTTCTTGGTCTACAAACAATCATAATAATACAGGAATTAATAAACAATCACTAATTACCCGAATCTATAACAACTCTATGAACCCTAGATCATACCCATGATCCCAAGCACCTAAAATATGGTTGTTTACACCATAGAATCTAGGTCAAAACCCTTCCCCATCGATAATTACTCATTCTATTATGTTCTACGAATCGAAAAATGGATTCGGGGAGTGAAAAGCTTACCTTTAGCCTCAAGAATGGTGGAAAACTGTCAAGAGTCGCTTGAGGTTCGTTCCTTAGCTCTAAAAGTCGAAAAGTGTAGAATAAAGACGTTTAGGGGTTTATTTACTACATTAAGTCGCGTCAGGCCCGCAACAGCGGCCCCGCCCTAGTGGCAAAAATCCCGCCGGGGCTTGCACGGAACTAGTAATCTATTTTAATAATTCCAAGACCCCCATTTCACAACACACCCCAAATCAACGACACTAAAAAACATACCTTTCACGCTAAGATCGATTCCGGGAGTTCTACTCGCCCGAATTCAATTCTTTAAACTCGTACGGGTTCCTTAACAACTTATATATCCACTCATTTAATCAAAATCATATTTAAATCACTTGGTTGTTACCAGATTTTGCAACACCTTATTGACTCCGATTTCGTCCAAATCTAGACTAGGTTGAGAAATTTTGAGTTTCTACGAAAAAAAATTTTGACACTGAATTTTTCCCTGTTGGCTTTTCTATAACGATAGATCTCGGTCGTTACCAAATGTCAGTAGCAATAATATGATGCACCAAACCACATTTTCTCATTTATTAACTGATGAATCTTGTGAAGTTGGTGACAAATTAATAAACGAGTATTACACTTGATAAACACAATTGACGATTGAAGAATCGTCTTCTTTGATTCATCATCTTCGTCTATATTGGTTTCTTCTCTTAAATATATGTCCATTTTGGGGTCACCAATGGACCATCGGATTCCTTTGATGTAATCTGCATCTACAATGAAATTATGCCGCACCTCATCCACTAACCCTGCATGCAACATAAATTTAAGAAGAGTTTTATTTAGTGGAACATAGATTTGATAACCAAAAATATTATTAAGAAAAATATATAAGAATTTTTTTTAGCTAGATGTATGATTATATCTTGATTGATATATAAAACAATTATAAAAATTATCTGCATTGACTTTTCATCAACCCTCATATCAACTCTACGGTTCAAGACTGATTGCTCTACATCAATCCAAATAAAGAAAGTATCATACTTATATTTGAACATGAACACAGGGTCTTCCACAAGTTTTTAAATATACAAATTTGACCCTCCAACAATAATTGGAACACGTTGAGTCTGCAACAAAATTTATATGTAGACAATTTCTTGAAAACAATATCTAGCAAACAAAAATCTTCAATTGTGAAGTCAAAATCTGGCTCAATTTCACCTAAGAAAATGTGATCAAATCAACTTTCTCAGAATTGGAATAAATAATTTTTTGATAGTAAAGTATATTTCCACTAGAATCTACAATTACAACTATTAAATTATGTAGGTAGTCATTTGATATAAATATTGTTGGAAATAAATATATATACCTAACAAATAGTGTCGTATAGCTTGTTTCTCAGTGTTTGTGATCTTGATTGTAATAATTTCCAGTCCCTTATATACCTGCATTTTGTCCGAGTTGATTACTGCTCCTCGAAAATGGGTGGCAAGGTCAACAGAGAGACGGGATTTCCCGTTCCTGTTGCTCCCATTATGAACATCACTTTCTTCTTGTTGAACTTGTTATTATTGATGAAAGTATTCATTTTAGCTACACATAAAATAAAATCAAAATAATAATTAGTTTGCAATAGTAAATAATCTCATGAAAACAACTAATGAATACAGTCAAACATTAAAAAATCTTGTAAATATAAATTTAATAAGTAGAAACCTTGCTTGAGATGGAATATACTATGTACAAAATAAATATTTTTCTTGATGGTGGCTATGAAAGAAATTGCTTTCAGCTTTTATTGTAAAATCTGTTTGTAGACTTATTAATTGACATACCATATTAAGAATTAATGATATCTTTTAGGATAAGAATGACTTTTGAAAAATTTATAGATATCTCAACTTGAATTTTGGTAATTATTATTAAATATATTTTAGAATAAAGTTATCAGATGAACATTGTTAGGAGATGACATACAACTGGGCTTTTATAGTAAAAATGTGATTTTGAACTTATTAACTGGTATACCAAATTACAAAAAAATAAAATAATATATGTATATATATATATAAAATTAATACCGTTTTGGATGAGAATAGTTCTTGAAAAAATATACAGATACGTCACCTTGAATTTTGGTGATTACTATTAAATAATTTTAGGATGACGTTTCTATTATGAGATCACATACATAATTGACGTAAAGATCGATTTCAAAAGGATTGTAAAAAGAACTCAATAATATTTCTAAAGGAATATATTCAAGTGATAATGCGTCAATTCTTACACTATTTAATAACACGTCATAAGTGTTAAGTCTAATTCCATTTGAGGGATGGGAACAATTATCAATAACTATTTCAATTACGAGTATTTATATTAACTTGTGTAGCATGTAATAATAGATAAAGATTTTATTGAATCAAGCTTCCATCACCGTGATTGAATTAGGTAGAACATATTTCCTAAAATGATCATTACCGATAGATTGCAAATTTACTATTTTCTCTTCTTTGTCTATGTAACAATTTTAAATTTGGAGTTAAGAATTCTATTCTTTCAAATTCTTTAAGGGTAGAATCTTTCCGAACATTTATTGTCATTTATTTTCTCACCCTACTACCTTGACATTATGAATAATCTCATTTAATTGTGTAAATACGTATTTATATTAATATATATTAAATATAGACGACTTGGACTTGGACTTGGGGCTTGGGCTTCGGAACTTAAAATAAATATTTTTATAAAGCTTAAATATTTGATCTATAAATAACAATATTTTTACAGACAAGAATAATATATATAGAAAGAAGGGTCATATCAAATATATATATGTAATGCGATACAAACTGTACAAAATAGGTCCAAAATTAAAGTGTCGAGGAGACAAAATAACTCAAGATAGAGATAATGATAGTTTATGTTCACTCAATAATTATATTGTGATCATCATTTTTTGAGAAATCTTTTCACAATATCCACACATGATTTGTAACGACTCATTTGGTCGTGTTGTGTACTAGAGGTTTTTATTTCATTAAAGACTCTTCAGATGGATTCTAAATGGGTAATATGGACTATCCGTAACTACAATTATGAAATTGGTGGGGTATTTTTAATAATTAATTTAGTTGGTGGTTAAAGAAGATAACATTAAAATTAATAGTGGGTCACTTTCACCACTTTTATAATTATTCAGATATACAATTAGGGTAATGTATAATCCGTAAAAGAGAAGAAAATTAAGAAATAAAGGATAGATGCACGGTTGAAAAAACATAAACAAATTGACGACGAAGAACGGCATCTGCATATCTGGTAAGAATTCCAATTCGTGACGGTTAGGTGGAAAGCATTTTTGAATTGAATAGTTAAGTATGTACATATTCTAATATTATTGAAACGGAAATTAGAAGCAGAACTGAAAGCTGAAAGTTATGTTATCAATAGGTTTGAGTTTGGGGGGACAAATTATGTTGATAATAATTACCTAATGATTACTAAGAAAATTGAGGTGCAATTATGTTTGAGATTAAAATAGGGGATTGGGGAAATTTTGTGTTCTTGACGATTGCCACTAGTTTCAATTTTAAACATTATATTTTTGTTATCTTATTATAAATTATATTTTGATATATTGAGATAGGTAATTAAATTATAGGTGCAACGTATTATTTAAGTTTCATTAAAGTTATGCTAATTGAAAGAATTTAGATTTACCCTTAGGCTTGAACTTTAGCAAAATTAATTATAGTTTTGTGTGAATTTTTGGGTTTAGGCTAGATATATAGTAACATGTGTGCCTATAGACTCGTTAACTTACAAATTATGCATAGTTGATAGCTTGGAAACGTTTGGAGGCATTGAGGGAATGAAATGCTTTGGAAAATTAGCTTGCTTGACTTCGGTTTTTCGGTTGAGGTAGGTTATGGTTTATTCTGTGTGATAGATAGGCTCTTAATAGTGATTGATATGCATCGAGTGCTATTGTGAAGTTCTCTATGTATTTGATTGTGTGGTTGTGTGGCTTGGTTGTGTGGTTTGTGATTGCTCTAATATCTTGAGACCGTGAGATTTATAATCTGAAACCCTCTCTATCGAAGTGATGCCTTGAATAAAGAAGGCTTGATGAAATATTGTTAATGAAGTGAAAAGTGGTGATAATAATTGATAAATTAACGATATATTAGATCGGGTGCCACGTTCTAGCATGCTTTTATTGGATCGGGGTGTCATGTTTCGACACGGTATTACTGGATCGGGGTGTCACCTTCCAACACGATATTACTGGATCGGGGTATCACCTTTCAACACGGTATAATTGGATCGGGGGTCACGTTCAGACACGATAGTATTAAAGGAAAATATATTGAATTAACTTAATGTACTCAATCTCAAAGAACCCGTTTCCCAAATGAGCATTGTGTGGAGGCATGAGTCCTCGTGTGTGTGCTTGATATTGTGATTGATTACGTACTTGCTTCTATTGTCACTTGTTCAAGTTATTTGTTGCTTATCACCTGCTAAGTGCCATAGTTGATTTTATAGTCGGCCGATGATATCTACTCATTACATGTTGCCTTGTACTGAGCCCTACTGGTGTTTTTCTTTGTTTTCTTTTGGTGGAGTTCAATGAGTGTACCAACGACTTTGGTTTGCCCTCAGCTCTAGCCAGTCTCCAACACCTCAAGTTCTAGGGTGAGCTATTCATTCTAGCTCGTGTTGGATTCTCTCGGTCATGGTATGATGTCCTATGTTTTTAGACACAAACTACTTTATTGTTTATTTTAGTGTATTTGATACTCTTAGACTTAGTATTTGGAGATTAGATGTCCTTGATGTGATGACTTTCAGATTTTGGGAATGACATGTAGTAGACTTTAATGGATTTTTGTTTCTTACACTAATAAGATTTAAGCTTCCTCATTATGGTTAGTATTTCGTAAGTTGAATGATAAATATAAGTTGGGGTTGAATTCATTGGTTCGCCCACCTAGGAGGTTAAGTGTGGGTGCCACTCATGACTCATTTAGGGTCGTGACAAACTTGGTTTTAGAGCGTTAGGTTCAATGATCTCGTCACACAAGGACATGTCTAGTAGAGTCTCGCTGAACGGTAAGGGGACGCCTTTACTTTTTTCTTCGAGAGGCTAGAAGACTTTAGGAAAACTTCATTCCTTCTTTCTTTTGTACTATTACTTGAATCCAACTGGTATCTAGGTGATACTAATTGGTAACTGACATTTTTCACTCTATTTCACTTATGGTCAGTACTAGAGCAATAGAAGTGGCAACACTAGTACGAGCAAGAGAGGATGTGTCCTTAGAAATAGATATGTTTCCCCAATTCACTATAGACATGTAATGACTAGTGACTAGTATGAACTTTTATTAAGTTCTTAAAGTTGAAACCCCCATTTTTCAGGGTTACTGATTATGATGATGCTTGTGATTTCCTTGTTGATTTTCATAAGTTGTTTCATAAGATGGATATGGTACAGTGATTGGACATTGAGTTTTTGACAACTAATTTTGGGGAGATGCAAAAATGTGGTGGCGGTCTTGTGTTGAGTCCTACCAGTAATGGCACTACCTATGTCTTGGACAACATTTTCTAACTTTTCGATGGAGTAGTATATACCCAGACTTTGCGGAATAGGAGGTAGAGGGGGTGAAGCCAGATGACTTTGCCAATGTTAGATCAAGAAGTTTTGTAAGGGACGAATAGATAATGAACATCATTACTTTAGAAAACATAGTTAGTAAAGTTGTCATAACATGTATGGGTTGCTTAGCGAATGATGAAATTATGTTATGCCAATTGAGGTAAAAATTTCTATTACGATTTCATTGATTGAGTGTATATCAAAGAGGGTCATGATATGACTACTACAACATTATCGATGCTTACTTGGTAAGAGTTATGAAGTGTATTACTTCTGTTATCGACCTAATCTAAGAAAGAATGGAAATCGCTTGGGCTAGAGACTGAACAAATTTAATAATATTTTACAACTATTGAATAGGTAGAAATGAGCTGGTTATTTGGGTACGATCTTCTCGATTGGTATAATGTGTTCTATTGATAGATCTAACGGACTTTCACGGTGTGATACTAGTTTTATGTGGAAAGGAATATGCCGATTGTCATATGTGAATACGAACTACTTAAGGAGTTATCAGTTGTATGACATGTTAAGATAATAAGATCGGTGTTGCATTCACATTGGGAAAAACAACTAGTTTGTTACTACGGATGCTTTTATTCTTAAGGAAGATTTTACTAGTGAGTCTTTGGTAAGGCATTAGTGCATTTAGGTTGTGAAGTGTATCTTGAGGATTCTAAATGAGGATTGTTGATTTTATCTCAAGCTCCAGAGGAGTGGATTGATACTGAAATGACAAACTTATGGGTAAAGAAAGTTCTAGTGAGTATATTTGGGTGAAGGCAATTGAAGATTTTGGTAAGAAAGTGCATATAAAATTGGGTTAGTTCTTTTAATTTGATTAGTATAAACGGGTTTAAGGTCTCATTTCGATGAGAAGATTGACTTCGTGGTGATGGTAATGGCTAAATAAGCATAATGGTAATAAGAGTTCGTGATGAATTGTGATTGGGATGAACCTATATAATAAGAATTGTTGGTTGACAAATTTGTATGGTAATAACAACTTGTGAGTATCTAAGGTTGTGATTTTAAACTATTTGGTGAGTAACTTGGTTGTATGGAAAGTCTTAAGAGATGATGGGACAACGCTTGAATAGAATTTAAAGGAGCTAAAGTCCTTAAAAAATTAGTGAGATGTAGTGTAGCCTTCGGAAATAGGTGAGAGCAAGAATGTTTTCTTTGATTGCAAGGGCTAAAGAGGGGCTAAAGAGGTATCTTCAAAGGGGTTGAGAATTGGGTTCAGAGACACGCAGTTTTATATGTTTTTCTCTGGTTATGGTAATAGTGTCATGAGTTCATCAGATTGGTTAAAAACTATTGGACAAGATTTAACAAAGGAGTGTATATCCGTTCAACTCGAATCTGATGATAAGTTCTTTTGTGGTTTTGAGTTTAGTAATGAGTACGATTGATTTTCTTTGGCGAATAATATGGTAAGCCAATGGAGAGGCGTTCAATAATAAGCTAGGATACATGAATTAAAAAAAAATATTCAAGGTATGAGCTAATGTTGATAGATAATGGGCTAGGCTATACAATTGGATTCACACTTCAAGTTTTTCATTGTAAGTCTACATTCGTGGTGGTATTTTTTGTCAATGTATGAATTTGTAAGGTAATGTATCATTGATTGTTGGTCAAGAATAAGACTGATAAGCAAGTCAGCAAAAGAAACAAAAGTCCACTGTATTGAAGAGTTAAAGGTATTTGAAATAGGTGAAGGAATAAAACGTCTCATATAGACCTTTGGTTCGGAATTTAAGGTGGTATGAATTTTTACATTTGAGTTCAAAAGTGACTATGCAATGTGAACTGATTCGGCATAGACTTACTTGGAATTTATCAACGACTTTTACGAAAATTGAGTTATGTCGTGAAAGATTGCGTGGAATTGACATCGGGTGTGATTAAGTAGTTTTATCTCAATGAAAAAATATTGTCAGATTTGAAATTAGTGCTACTAGCCTTGGGTGGGACCCGTATATGTCATGGAATGCTTACATAAAAAGAAATAGAATCAACTGAATGGAAATGTTGATATGGGCTCTTTAAAGGAAACATTTAGTTTTATACAACCTTGGCTCCATACTTTGTTATGTGACCACCTATCTCTTTATGTACATGGTTTGGAGTATGATTTACTAGTTATGTTTATGCGTGTTTTTACTTTTGTGGGTGGATCCCTAGTGGTGGATCGGGTGTACCGATCTTGCGATGTTCTCTTGTTTGGGTAGGATGTTCGAGAAGACTTTATCTCAGATGACATATTCGGTGTTGTCTTGGAGCTGTTGAAGTATTCCAGTGATTCTACATGTACCACATTGCTTAGGATAATTTATAGAAGAGCTACCATGAGTACTTACAGTAATCCAACAGTCTTAATATTAATCTAGTCCTCAAGCTCATATTTGGATTATGTGTGGTTGAATGTGGGGACCATTGGGTCTAGTTCTACCATTTTTAAGGGTTGTCTACAATCATAACTACTAATTTAGCATTTCAACAGTGTTGTTAGAGGTTATGTATGCTTGGGTGTATCACTCGAAGGATGGTTACTTGATCATTTTCTTATGTGGGTTAAATAAGTTTGATTTTCCCTTGATGATGAGTACCTGATATCTAAAGATCAATTTTTTATAACTTAAGCTCATGAAAAGTGTATGTTGTGAGAAGAAAATATTGATAAGATCTATGATGGTTTGTGCATTATGAGTGTGTGGTGATTGGTTCAGGTTCACTTCTGATTGTGGACAATATTGATTCAGGATTTTATCATGGTTATGTGAGAAAAATTTCACCTAATGGTTGTGTCAAGGTCCTTGAAAACATGTTGCGGATGTGTGTACGATTATCTTTGATGGTTATTGGTAATAGTTTTGTTGTTAGTTGAATGAACATATAACAATGGTTATCATTCGAGTATTGAGATGGCCCCATTTGAGGCATTGTATGGGAGGACATATAGATCTCCCATGGGTTGGTTTGATGTATTTAAAGGCGAGACCTTAGGGTATTGATCTTCTGAGGGACACATTAGAGAAAGTGAAATTCATTCCGGAAAAACATCTAGCAGCTTAGAGTAGGCAGAAAGAGCATGCAGATCGCAATGTCAACGAATTGAAGTTTATGGAGGTTTCACCCATGAAGGGTGATATGAGATTTGGTAAGCGAGGTAAGCTTAATCCGAGGTATATTGGGTCGTCGAAATTCTTAGGTGTGTAAGAGAGGTGGCCTATGCATTGGCTTTGCCTCGAGGGTTATCAGGAGTGTGCCCGGTGTTCAATGTGTCTATATTAAAAAAATAACATGGTGATGAAAACTATATTATTCGTTAGGATTCGGTCCTAATTGAGAATCTGTCGTATGAGGAGGAGCCCGTAGCTATTCTAGATAGGGAGGTCCGCAAGTTGAGGTCAAAAGAGATTGCATCTGTAAAGATTCAGTGGAAGAATCGTCCAGCTGAGGAGTTTACTAGAGATATTGGGGATGATATGCAGAAAAAGATATACATGTCTTTGTGTCGATTCCGGTAACCTTTCGTACCCTCGTCTTCTTTTGATCGTTCGAGGACGAACGATGGGTAAATTGGTATCTAATGTAACGACTCATTTGGTCATTTTGAGTACTAGAGCTTTTTATTTCATTAAAGACTCTTCGGATAGATTCTAAATGGGTATTATGGACTATCCGTAACTACAATTATGAAATTGGTGGGGTATTTTTAATAATTAATTTAGTTGATGGTTAAAAAAGATAACATTAAAATTAATAGTGGGTCACTTTTACCGCTTTTATAATTATTTAGATATACAATTAGGGTAATATATAATCCGTAAAAGAGAAGAAAATTAAGAAAAAAGGATAGATGCACGGTTGAAAAAAGAAAAACAAATTGAGCAGAGGACTTACCTGTAGATGACGAAGAGCGGCATCTGCATATCAGGTAGGAATTCCAACTCGTGACGGTTAGATGGAAAGCATTTTTGAATTGAATATTACAATTGAATAGTTATGTATGTACACATTCTAATATTATTGAAACGGAAATTAGAGGCAGAACTGAAAGCTGAAAATTATGTTATCATTAGGTTTGAGTTTGGGGGGACAAAATTCAGTAGTTAATAATTACCTAATGATTACTAAGAAAATTGAGGTGCAATTATGTTAGAGATTAATATAGGGGATTGGGAAAATTTTGTGTTCTTGACGGTTGCCACTGTTTAAATTTTAAACATTATAATTTTGCTATCTTATTATAAATTATATTTTGATATATTGAGATAGGTAATTAAATATTAGGTGTATGTATTACTTAAGTATCATTAAAGTAATGCTAATTAAAAGAATTTAGATTTACCCTTAGGCTTGAACTTTACGAAATTAATTATAGTTTTGTGTGAATTTTTGGGTTTAGGCTAGACATATAGTAACATAGGGGCCTATAGACTCGTTAAATTACAAATTATGCATACTTGATAGCTTGAAAATGTTTGGAGGCATTGAGGAAAGGAAATGCTTTGGAAAATAGACTTGCTTGACTTCGGTTCTTCGGTTGAGTTAGGTTATGGTTTATTCTATGTGATAGATAGACTCTTAATTGTGATTGATATGCATTGAGTGATATTGTGAAGTTCTCTATGTACTTTATTGTGTGGTTGTGTGGCTTGGTTATGTGGTTTGTGATTGGTCTAAAATCCTGAGACCGTGAGATTTATAATTTGAAACACACTCTATTGAAGTGATGCCTTGAATAAAGAAGGCTTGATGAAATATTGTTAATGAAGTGAAAAGTTGTGATAATAATTGATAAATTAACGATATATTGGATCGGGTGCCACGTTCCGACATGGTATTATTGGATTGGGGTGTCACGTTCTGACACGAAATTATTTGATCGGGGTGTCACGTTCCGATACAGTATTATTGGATCGGGGTGTCACGTTCTGACACGATAACATTAAAGGAAAATATATTGAATTAACTTAATGTACTCAATCTCAAAGAACCCGTTTTCCAAATGAGCGTGGTGTGGAGGCATAAGTCCTCCTGTGTGCTTGATATTGTGATTGATTACGTACTTGCTTCTGTTGTCAGTTGTTCAAGTTGTTTGTTGCTTATTACCTGCCAAGTGCTACAGTTGATTTATACTATTAGTTTATGCATATTAGTTACTATTTTGAGTCAGTCGATGATATCTACTCAGTACATGTTGCCTTGTACTGAGCCCTACTTGTGTTTTTCTTTGTTTTCTTTTGGTAGAGTGCAGTGAGTGTACCAACGATTTCGACTTGCCCTCAGCTCTAGCCAGTCTCCAGCACCCCAGGTTCTAGGGTGAGCTATTCATTTTAGCTCGTGTTGGATTATCTCAGCCATGGCATGATGTCCTATGTTTTCGGACACAAACTACTTTATTCTTTTATTTTAGTGTATTTGATACTCTTAGACTTAGTATATGGAGATTAGATGTGCTTGATGTAATGACTTTCAGGTTTTGGAATGACATGTAGTAGACTTTAATTGATTTGTGTTTTTTACACTAATAAGATTTAAGCTTCCGCATTATGGATAGTACTTCGTAAGTTGAAAGATAAATATAAGTTGGGGTTGAATTCATTGGTTCGCCCACCTATGAGGCTAAGTGTGGATGCCAGTCATAACTCGTTTAGGATCGTGACATGGTTGCAAACGGTATTCCTCCATGCTTCGTCAACAACTTTTTTTCTATCTCCTTGAAAACGTCAGTAGCAATAATATGATGCACCAACCATATTTTCTCATTTATTAACCGATGAATCTTGTCAAGTTGGTGACAAATTAATAAACGAGTATTACACTTGAAATTCGCAATTGGCGATTGAAGAATCGTCTTCTTTGATTCATTATCTTCGTCAATATTCGTTTCTTCTCTTAAATATCTGTCCATTTCGGGGAAACCAATGGACCGTCGGATTCCTTTGGTGTAATCTGCATCTGGAATGAAAATTTGCCGCACCTCATCCACTAGCCCTGCATGCAATATAAATTTAAGAAGAGTTTTATTTAGTGGAACATAGATTTGATAACCAAAAATATTATTAAGAAAATTATATAAGAAAAGTTTTTAGCTAGATGCATGATTATATGTTGATTGATATATAAAACAATTACAAAAATTACTTGCATTTACCATTTCATCAACCCTCATGTCAGCTCTACGGTTCAAGACTGATTGCTCTACATCAATCCAAATAAAGGAAGTATCATACTTATATTTGAACATGAACACAGGGTCTTCTACAAGTTTTTCAATATACTAATTTGACCTCCAACAATAATTGGAACACGGTGAGTCTTCAAAACATTTTCTATGTAGCCAATAGCTTGCTAACAAAAATCTGCAACTATGAAGTCAGAATCTTGCTCAATTTCACCTAAGAAAATGTGCTCAAACTAACTTTCTCATAATTGGAATAAATAATTTTTAATAGTAAAGTATATTTCCATTAGAATCTACAATTACTACTATTAAATTATCTAGGTAGTCATTTCATATAAATATTGTTGGAAATAAATTTAAATACCTAACAAATAGTGGCGTACACCTTGTTTCTCAGTGTGTGTGATTTTGTTTGTAATAATTTCAAGTCCCTTATATACTTGCATTTTGTCAGAGTTGATTATTTCTCCTGGAAAATGGGTGGCAAGGCCTATAGAGGGACAACATTTTCCCGTTCTTGTTCTTCCCATTATGAACACCAATTTCTTCTTGTTATATTTGTTATTGTTGATGAAAGTATTCATTTTAACTACACATAAAATAATAATAAGTTTACACTAAAAAATAATCTCATGAAAACCACTTATGCATACAGTCAGACATTAAAAAAATCTTGTAAATATAAAGTTAATAAGTAGAAATCTTGCTTGAGATGGAATATACTATGTAAAAAAAGATATATTTTTCTTGATGGTGGCTATGAAAGAAATTGCATTCAGCTTTTATAGTAAAATTTGTTTGTGGACTTATTAATTGACATACCATATTCGGAATTACTGATATCTATTAGGATAAGAATGACTTTTGAAAAATTTATAAATATGTCAACTTGAATTTTGGTCATTATTATTAAATATATTTTAGGATAAAGTTATTATATGTAAATTGTTAGGAGATCACATACAACTGGGGTTTTAGGGTAAAAATGTGATTATGAACTTATTAATTGGTATACCAAACTAAAAAAAATAATATATATATATATATATATATAGTTCTTGAAAAAATATATAGATACGTCACCTTGAATTTTGGTGATTAAGCTTACATAATTTTAGGATGATGTTTCTAGATGTACATTATTATGAGATCACATACAAAATTGACGAAAATATCGATTTTAAAAGGATTGTAAAAATAACTCAATAATATTTCTGAAGGAATATATTCAAGTGATAATGCGTCAATTCTTACATTATTTAACAACATGTTATAAGTGTTAAGTCTAATTCCATTATAGGGAATGGAACAATTATCGATAACTATTTCAATTATGAGTATTTATATTAATTTGTACAACATGTAATAATAGATAAAGATTGTATTGAATCAAGCTTCCATCACAGCGATTGAATTAGGTAGAATTTATTTCCTTAAATGATCATTACCGATAGATTGCAAATTTACTATTTTCTCTTCTTTGACCACGTAACAATTTTAAATTTGGAGTTAAAGAATTCTATTCTTTCAAATTCTTTTAGGGTAGAATCTTTCCGAAAATTTATGGTCATTTATTTTCTCACTCTTTTACCTTGACATTATGGATGATCTCAGGTAATTGTGTAAGTACGTATTTATATTAATATATATTAAATATAGAAGACTTGGACTTGGGGCTTGGATCGGAACTTAAAATATATATTTTTATAAAGCTTAAATATTTGCTCTATAAATAATAATGTTTTTACATACAAGAATAGTATATATAGAAAGAAGGGTCATATCGTATATATATATCCATAATGCGATACAAACTGTACAAAATAGGTCCAAAATTAAAGTGTCGAAGAGACAAAATAACTCAAGATAGAGATAATAATAGTTTATGCTCACTCAATAATAGTATTGTGATCATCATTTTTGAGAAATCTTTTCACAATATCCACGTATGGTTGCAAAACGGTATTCCTCCATGCTTTGTCAACAACTTCTTTTCTATCTCCTTTGTAAACGTCAAATGATGAACCAACCACATTTTCTCATTAATCAACCGTTGAATCTTTTCAAGGTGGTGACAAATTAATAAACGACTATTACGCTTGATATTCATAATTAACGATTGAAGAATCGTCTTCTTTGATTCATCATCTTCGTCTATATTGGTTTCTTCTCTTAAATATCTGTCCATTTCGGGGACACCAATGGACCGTCGAATTCCTTTGGTGTAATCTGCATCTGAAATGAAAATCTGCCGCGTGATCTATGCTTGTTCTTGCTTCATTATGATACTTGTATATGTATGAATGTTGCAATGTTGATCACACTTGTTGTAAATGAGATAGATGAATTATCATAGCCATGAAATCATGAATTAAATGCACGATCTTGATGATATACTTGTGATTGTGATTGTGGTGTGTGAATGGGTTCGGTTGCCACATTCCGGCATAACTAACTTGGATCGGTTGCCACATTCCGGCATAAAAAGGGGATAGGTTGCCACATTCCGGCATAAATATGGGATCGGTTACCACGTTCCGGCATGTTAACTGTTTGGGTTTGGGTTCCATGAGAGGACCAATGACGTGATATAAAATGTGAAACTGATCATTGTTCGCAAATGTTGATAATGTTGATAAATATACATGTGATTATAATGTTGTTTGACTTGTTTATGTTGCACTAGTGGGATAGCCGCGTGATTCTACCAGTACACTGTGGTTGTGTACTGATTCTGCACTTGCTCTTATTTTTGTTGAGTATAGGGCATCTTCAAGCGGCTACTGACAGACCTCACTTAGGAGATCAGTGATCGTCTCTTCGAATTCAAGGGTGAGCCAATTCTCCCGGGCTGCCATGGTGTTCTCTTTCATCTATGTCCACCATTTCCGGACTTAGACATTTGTTTTAGTTAGTTGATTAGTTCATTAGTATGGGGTTGTATCCCTCCTTGTTTAGACTTGGTTCATTGTTAGATGTTTTGGTACATTGACTTTTAGGTTCTAGGTTATTTCTTCCGCATTTGTTTAGTTCTTATTGGACGTTTGTTGGAGTTTATGGGTACTTCCTAATATTTCCTTAGTGCTTGACTTAAATACCTTAGTTATTGCTTTAGTTTCTTGGTTTTGGTTGTAGTAGTGGTTCTCCCACCGGAGTGTTAGTGTGGGTGCCAATCACGATGGTCTAGGTCGTGACAAGGTTGGTATCAGAGCCTAGGTTTGTTGATCTTGATGTACCAAAACGAGTCTAACAGAGTCTCGCGGAACGGTATGGGGACGCCTTTACTTTTCTTCTAGAGGCTATAGGACGTTAGGAAATCTCTCTATTTTCTCTTGTCTCCTTCGTGCTATAACTTGATTCCAATTGGTATCTGTCAATTCTAATTGGTATCTAACCTCGTTCACTGTTCTGTCTGCAGATGGTTAATATTTGGTATAAGGGCATTAGGCCCGTAGCTCCTATCAATGCTCCAGCTGAGGAATTGCAGCGAGAGGTCATGGTCAAGGCAGGGATAGAGGCCGTGGAAGAGTAGCGCCTGCTGGAAGTGGAGCTCCTGTTGAGAATATTCATGTTAATAAGAACCTTTCCATGCATCATGAGGAAATGGAAGAAGAGGTCGAGGTTGAGAATGCTGAGGATGTTGGACAAGAGGAAGAGGTGCAGACTGAGGCTACATGTATTCCTCCAATTGATCTGATGTTCGCCCAACAAATCATGTCATTTTTGAAGAGATTGGCTGGTCCTGGAATGCTTCTATCTGTTCAAGAAACTCAAGCTCCTATCAATCCCTATGTTGCTAGCATTGCGCCAAGGTGGGGTGGACTGGAGGTAATGATGCTTTCTTCCGTCCTTTGTTGGGTTCTGTTATGACTGGTAATGAGCATGACATGTTGACTAAGTTTTTGAAGCTTAAGCCTTCGGTTTTTCTTGGTTCCGAGAGTGAGGATGTGTATAACTTCATTCTGGATTGCTATAAGAGGCTGCATAAATTGGGTATTGTTCACCAACATGGGGTTGAGTTTGTGTCCTTTCAACTTCAAGGTGAGGCTAAGCAGTAGTGGAGAGCTTATATGAAGTGCAGATCTTCTACTTTACCTCCACTTACTTGGACCCGATTTCATGCTCTGTTTCTAGAAATTTATGTGCCTATAACTTTGAGAGATCGTAAGAAAGATGAATTTATGGCTTTGGAACAAGGTGGTATAACTGTGGCTGCTTATGAGGCCAAGTTTCATGCTTTGTCTAGATATGCTACTCAATTGGTGACTACTGAGGAGGAGAGGATCCACTTATTTATTAGAGGGCTAAATTCTGAGTTGCAAGTTTTATCTGTTCATATGACTTCTGTAGGGAGGAGCTTTAATCAGGTGACAAATTATGTTAAGAAGGTGGAGGGGGTAAGGTGAGACGGACATGCTAAGGCATTGGCTAAAAGGGTCAAGAATTAAGGCAATTTTGAAGGTTCTTACTCTTGAGGTACAGGGAGGCCGACACTTGCAGCCAAGCCAATTCAGTCCGCTATGTCCGCCTCTACAGGTAACAACTCGGGAACTCAATCTTATAATTTTAAGGATAGCAGGGAGTCACGCCTTCGACGAGTGGGAGGCCACATTTTGATCGTACTTGCTATAATTGTGGAGAACCTGAGCACATGAAGAGAGATTGTACGCATCCGTGTGTGTTTGATTTCGTGCAACAGCCTTCTAGAGTAGTGGTACCTACGGGAAATGGTATTAATGGTAGAGGACATCCACAAAGTGGGTGCGAAGGTAATCAGCGAGGCTGTGGAGGTAGAGGAAATGGTAGCGAAGGTAGGGGTAACGCGTAACCGGGCAGGGAAGTGGCTCATCATGATGATAGGGCTCAATGTTATGCTTTTCCGGGTAAGAATGAGGCGGAGGCGTCTGACGCGGTGATCACATGTACTATTCTTGTCTGTGACCGGATGGCTAATATGTTTCTTGATCCGGATTCTACTTATTCATATGTATCCGTGAGATTTGCCTCAGATTTTGATATGATTTGTGATATTCTTGATGCCCCTATTTGTTTTTCTACCCTAGTTGGAGAGTCAGTCATAGTTATCCATGTCTATCGTGCTTGTCCTATTTTGTTTATGGGATTTCAGACTTGGGCTGATTTAGTCATTTTGGATATGATTGACTTTGACATAATCTTAGGCGTGACTTGGTTGTCTCCCTATTATGTTGTGCTTAATTGTAATACTAAGTCTGTAACTCTAGAAATTTCGAGAAGGGAAAAACTAGAGTGGGAAGGGAAAAACTAGAGTGGGAAGGGGTGTACAAGCCTAAGAAATCTAAGATTATATCCTCCATTTGGGCTAGTAAATTAGAAGAGCAGGGTTGTTTGGCTTATTTGGCTCATATTAGGGATGTTGAAATTGAGGCTCCATCCATTGAGTCTATTCCTGTGGTGTCTGAATTTAGTGAAGTGTTTCCTAATAACTTGCCTGATATGCCTTTGGATAGAGATATAGATTTTTGCATTGATTTAGAGCCTGGTAGACGCCCCATTTATATCCCTCCATATCGCATGGCTCCGATAGAATTAAGAGAACTTAAGGCTCAAATCCAAGAGCTTCTTGATAAGGGATTTATTCGCCCTAGTGCTTCTCCGTGGGATGCTCCAGTTTTTTTTTGTTAAGAAAAAGAATGGTAGTATGAGAATGTGTATGGTTGTTCTTGCTTCGTTATGATACTTGTATATGTATAAATGTTGCAATGTTGATCACACTTGTTGTAAATGAGATAGATGAATTATCATTGCCATGAAATCATGACTTAAATGTATGATCTTGATGATATACTTGTCATTGTGATTGTGGTGTCTGAATGGGATCGGTTGCCACATTTCGGCATAACTAACTTGGATCGGTTGCCACGTTTCGGCATAAAAATGGGATCGGTTACCACGTTTCGGCATAAATAGGGGATCGGTTTCCACGTACCTGCATGCTAACTGTTTGGGTTTGGGTTCCATGAAAGGACCAATAACGTGATATAAAATGTGAAATAGATCATTGTTCCCAAATGTTGATAATGTTGTTTATGTTAATATATATGCATTTGATTATAATGTTGTTTGACTTGTTTATGTTGCACTAGCGGGAGAGCCACGTGATCCTACCAGTACACTGTGGTTGTGTACTGATTCTGCACTTCCTCTTATTTTTGTTGAGTACAAGGCATCTTCAAGCGGCTACTGACAGACCTCGCTTAGGAGATCAGTGATCGTCTCTTCGAATTCAAGGGTGAGCCAATTTTCCCGGGCTTCCATGAGATTCTCTTTCGTCTATGTCCACCATTTTCGGACTTAGACATTTGTTTTAGTTAGTTGATTAGTTCATTAGTATGGGGTTGTATCCTTTCTTGTTTAGACTTGGTTCATTGTTAGATGTTTTGGTACATTGACTTTCATGTTCTAGGTTATTTCTTCCGCATTTGTTTAGTTCTTGCTAGACGTTTGTTGGAGTTTATGGGAACTCCCTAATTATTTCCTTAGTGTTTGACTTAAATGCCTTAGTTATTGCCTTATTTGATTGGTTTGTGTTGTAGTAGTGGATCTCCCACCAGAGTGTTAGTGTGGTGCCAATCACGACGGTTTGGGTCATGACAATTTTGGTGATTAAGCTTAAAATAATTTTAGGATGACATTTCTAGATGTACATTGTTATGAGATCACATACATAATTGACGAAAAGACCGATTTCAAAAGGATTGTAAAAAGAACTCAATAATATTTCTGATGGAATATATTCAAGTGATAATGCATCAATTCTTACACTATTTAACAACACATCATAAGTATTAAGTCTAATTCCATTAGAGGGAAGGGAACAATTATCGATAACTTTTTCAATTACGAGTATTTATATTAACTTGTGCAACATGTAATAATTGATAAAGATTTTATTGAATCAAGCTTCCATCACCGTGATTCAATTAGGTAGAATATATTTCCTTAAATGATCATTACCGATAGATTGCAAATTTACTATTTTCTCTTCTTTGTCTATGTAATAATTTTAAATTTGGAGTTTGAGAATTCTATTCTTTCAAATTCTTTTAGGGTAGAATCTTCCCGAACATTTATGGTCATTTATTTTCTCACTTTATTACCTTGACATTATGAATGATCTAATGTAATTGTGTAAGTATGTATTTATATTAATATATATTAAATATAGAAGACTTGGACTTGGACTTGGGGCTTGGGCTTGGATCGGAACTTAAAATAAATACTTTTATAAAGCTTAAATATTTTGTCACGACCCAAAAGGAGTCATGAGTGGCGCCCACACTTAACCTCCTAGGCGGGCGAACCAAGGAATCTAAACCCCAACGTATATTAATTGTTAAACTTACGAAATACAAACCGTAATGCGGAAGCTCAATCTTATTAAGGTAAGAAACACAAATTCACTAAAGTCGACTATATGTCAACCCAAAACCTGAAAGTCATCACATCAAGAACATCTAATCTCCAAATACTAAGTCTAAGAGTATCAAAGACACCGAAATAAATGAAATAAGGAAATTTGTGTCCGAAAACTAAGGACATTAGGTCATGACTGAGAGAATCCAACACAACTCGAATGATTAGCTCACCCTTGAACCTGATATGCAGAGACTGGCTAGAGTTAATGGTGAGTCAAAGTCGCTGGTACACTCATTGCACTCCAATAAAGGAAAACAATGAAAAACAGAAGTAGGGCTTAGTACAGGGTAACATGTACTGAGTAAATATCATCGGCCAACTCAAAATAGTAACTAATATGCAATGAATAATAGTATAAAATCAACTATAGCACTTAGCAGGTGATAAGCAATAAACAATATGAACAACTGACAATTGAAGTAAGCTTGTAATTAATCACAATATCAAGCACACACACGAGGACTCATGCCTCCATACCACGCTCGTTTGGAAAATGAGTTCTTTGAGATTGAGTACATTCTGTTAATTCAATATGTTTTCCTCTTTAATGTTACCGTGTCGGAACGTGACACCCCGATCCATAATATCGTGTCGGAACGTGACACCCCAATCCAATAATACCTTTTTGGAACGTGACACCCCGATCCATAATACTGTGTCGGAACGTGTCACCCCGATCCATAATATCGTGTTGGAACCTGACACCCCGATCCAATAATATTGTTAATTTATCATTTATTATCATCACTTTTCACTGCATTAACAATATTTCATCAGGCCTTCTTTATTCAAAGTATCACTTCGATAGCGAGGGTTTCAGATTATAAATATTTGGATTAATGAGATTATAAATATTTGGATTAAGTCACAACCTATGTTAGAGGTATTATAGTAAGTTAACATTCAAGTTAGGAGTTCATGCTTTTAAGGTAATATCGATGAGTGTCTATGGACTCGCTTACTTATGAATTATGAATGTTTAATAGATTGTAAACGTTTGGAGGCATTGAGGAAGGGAAAAGCTTTGAAAAAGTAGCTTGCTTGACTTCGGTTCTTCGGTGAAGGTAGGTTATGGTTTTATTCTATTTGATAGATAGACTTTTAATAGTGATTGAAATGCAATGAGTGATATTGTGATGTTCTCTATGTACATGATTGTGTGGTTGTGTGGTTTGTGATTGGTCTGAAATCCTGAAACCATGAGATTTATAATCTAAAACCCTCACTATCGAAGTGATACTTTGAATAAAGAAGGTTTGATGAAATATTGTTAATGCAGTGAAAAGTGATGATAATAAATGATAAATTAACAATATTATTGGATCGGGGTGTCACGTTCCGACACGGTATTATGGATCGGGGTGTCATGTTCCGACACAGTATTATGGATCGGGGTGTCACGTTCCGACACAGTAACATTAAAGAGGAAAACATATTGAATTAACTGAATGTACTCAATCTCAAAGAACTCATTTTCCAAACGAGTGTGGTGTGGAGGCATGAGTCCTCGTGTGTGTGCTTGATATTGTGATTGATTATACGTACTTGCTTCAATTGTCACTTGTTCATGTTGTTTGTTGCTTATCACTTATCACCTGCTAAGTGCTATAGTTGATTTTATACTATTACTCCCATTATAAACACCACTTTCTTCTTTTTGAACTTGTTATTGTTGATAAAAGTATTCATTTTAGCTACACATAAAATAAAATCAAAATAATAATTAGTTTACAATAGTAAATAATCTTAGGAAAACCACTCATGAATACAGTCATACATTAAAAAATCTTGTAAGTATAAAGTTAATAAGTAGAAACCTTGCTTGAGATGGAATATACTACGTAAAAAAAGATATATTTTTCTTGATGGTGGCTATGAAAGATACTGCATTCAACTTTTATAGTAAAATCTGTTTGTGGACTTATTAATTGAAATACAATATTCTGAAATATAGATATCTTTTAGGATAAGAATGACTTTTGCAAAATTTATAGATATATCAATTTGAATTTTGGTAATTATTATTAAATATATTTTAGGATAAAGTTATGAGACGTACATTGTTAGGAGATTACATACAACTGGGCTTTTATAGTAAAAATGTGATTATGAACTTATTAATTGGTATACCAATTTTTTTTTTTTATATATATAATTAATATCTTTTTGGATGAGAATAGTTCTTGAAAAAATATACAGATACGACACCTTGAATTTTGGTGATTAAGCTTAAATAATTTTAGGATGACGTTTCTTGATGTACATTGTTATTGTCACGACCCAGACTATCATGATTGGCACCCACACTAAATCTCAGGTGGGAGAACCGTTACTACAATCTGAAATAAGAAACTAATCTAAAAACTAAGGCATTTAAGTTACGGAAGCAAGTTAATTACTAAGGAAAGAAATATAGTTTCCATAAACTTCAACAAAAGACTAACAATAAATAAAGTAACATTGCAGAAGATACGCCTAGAACCTGAAAGTCAATGTACCAAAACATCTAACAAGAAGGGATACAACCCCAAACTAGTGAGCGAATACTAACTAGGACAAGTCTAAGTCCGAAATATGGACACAGAAGAAAAGAGAACTCATGGCAGCTCGAAAGAACTAGCTCACCCTTGTATTTGAAGCAACTCTCACTGATCTTCTAAACAAGGTCCGTCAATAGCCGCTTGAAGATGCCCTGCACTCAACAAAGAAAGAGCAAGTGCAATGTCAGTACACAACCACAATGTACTGGTAGGATCACACGGCTATCCCACTAAGTGCAACATATATAAGCCATTACAACAATATAATCACATGTATATATCGAACATATATAATATTATCAACATATACAAACATGGTGTAGTTTAACATTTCTCAAGATGCACCGTTATATAAAATCATTGGTTCTCTCATGGAACTCAAACTCAAACTATTAGCATACGGAACGTGGTACCCGATCCAATAATTATGCCGGAATGTGGACACCGATACCAAAGTTATGCCAGAACGTGACAAACAATCCAAGTTAGTTATGCCGGAACGTGGCAACCGATTCAAGTTAGTTATGCCGGAACGTGGCAACCAATCCATTCAACAAGCCACAATTACAATCACAGGTATATTCTCATAATCATACAAACAAGTCATGATTCATGGCATGTCATTCGTCTATCCTCATTTATGATTAATGTGATCAATAATGCAACATTCACATACATACGTGTATCATAATGAAGCAAGAACAAACATACATCACACAATCATAGAATCACTACCATTACCTACCTCGAAACAAGCTTGAAACCCTAAGAAACTTGATCCTTCCCTATCCGGATTCGTTCTGCTTGTTCTTGGTCTACAAACAATCAATATAATACGAAAATCAATAAAAAATCACTATTTACCCAGATTACTAACAATTCTAACAACCCTAGATCATACATATGATCCCAAGTATTCCAATTAGGGTTGTATCCATCATAAATTCCAGATTAAATCTCTTCCCCATCGTTAATTACCTATTAGATTACGTTCCACGAATCGGAAAATGGATCCGGGGTGTTAAAATCTTACATTTAGCCTCAAGAATGATGAAAAACTCATCTGGGTCGTCTCCTAGCTCTTAAAGTCGAAAAGTGCAGAATAAAATATTTTTGGAGTTTATTTATGACTTTAAGTCGCGTCGTGACCCGCCACAGCGGAACCGCCCCCCATTTCACAACACACCTTTAACCAACGACGCTTATAAAATACTGTTCACGCTAAGTTCGATTCCAGGAGTTCTACTCACCCAAATTCAATTCTGTAAAGTCGTACAGATTCCTTAACGACTTATCTAACTACTCGTGTAATTAAAATCATCATTAAATCAACCTATTGTTACTAGATTTCCCTGCACCGTAATGACTCTAATTTCATCCATATCTGGACTAGGTTGGGAAATTTCAAGTTGTAACAAAAAGTTTTTTGGCCCAAAATTTTTCCCCGTTGGCTTTTCTATAATGACGGAACCCGCTCGTTACAATAGATACCAATTTACCAATCACTCGTCCCCGAGTGACAAACTTAGGAAAAATAGTCTAAGGAAGGAATGGAGTAGTACCTGAATCGACGAACAATTGGGGATACTTGTCTCGCATGTCCTTTTCGGTTTCCCAAGTAGGTTCCTCAATTGGACGATGCTTCTATTAAACTTTCACGGACTTAATCTCCTTGGTCCTCAACTTTCGGATATCACGATCAGGGATTGCAATCGGTTCCTCCTCATATTGGAGGTCCTTGTCTAGCACAACAGAGTCCCACTTAATTATATAATCCATGTCACCATGGTATCTTTTCAACATAGACACATGAAATATCGGATGAACTCCCGGTATGTTAGGAGGTAAAGCCAATATATACGTTACCGATCACATTCCAGAACCTCGAAGGGACCAATGTATCGCAGACTTAGCTTTCCCTTCTTGCCAAACCTCATCACCCCTTTCATGGGTAATACCTTAAGAAAAACATTCTCACCAGTCTGGAATGCCATATCTCTTACCTTATGTTCTGCATATTTTTTTTGTATACTCTGAGCTGCTAAAAGCTTAGCTTGAATACCCCTCACCTTATCTTGAACATCCTTCACTAAATCAATCCCCAAGGGTTTCACATCTTCCGCCTCGAACCATCCTATGGGTGATCTACATCCCCTCCCATATAATACCTCAAACGGTGTCATATCAATGCTGGAGTGATAACTATTATTATAAGGAACTCAGACAAGGGTAAGAACTTATCCCAATGTCCTCCAAAATCAATTACACATGCCCTCAACATGTCCTCTAACACTTGGATAGTCCTCTCCGATTGCCCGTCCGTTTCTGGATGAAAAGCGATACTAACAGTGAGTTGTGTGTCCAATTCATCTTGCAACTTCCTCCAAAACTTGGAAGTGAATTGGGTACCACGGTCTGAGATGATAGAGAGGGGCAACCATGCAACCTCACTATCTTTTTCACATAAACTTTAGCTAATTGTTCAACATTATAGTCTATTCTTACCGGAATAAAATGAGCTGACTTAGTCAATCTATCTACCACTACCAAAATAGAATCAAACTTCCCCAAAGTCTTGTAAAGACCAACCATAAAATCCATGGCTATCCTTTTCCACTTCCATTCCGGAATTGACATTCTTTGAAGCTAACCTACAGACCTTTGATGTTCATACTTCAGTTGTTGACAATTTTGACACTTAGCCACAAACTCCACTATATCCCTCTTCATGCCCGGCCACTAATAAATTTGCTACAAATCTCGACACATCTTGGTCAAACCCAGATGAATAGAATACCGCGAACCATGGGATTATATCAACAACTTTTGAATCAAATCATCAACGTGAGGAACACAAATCCTCCCCTTAAAACTAAGCACACCTTCCGCAACATGAGTGGTGTCTTGAGCCTTACCACTCGCATTTTTTTTCTTAAGTTCATTCAAATTTTCATCCTCCAATTGCATTGCCTTGATCTCTTCCATAAACGTGGCCCTTACCTCAATGCGAGCTAACACACTACCTTTTTCTGATATGCCTAATTACATAAATTTAGACTCCAAGGTCTGAATTTCTTTAGTCCAAGGTCGCTTGATTACACTTGAGCAAGCTAGACTACCAATACTTACCGCTTTTCGACTCAAAGCTCCTGCCACCACATTAGCCTTACCCGGATGGTATTGAATAGTGACATCATAATCTTTAAGTAGCTCCATCCACCTTCGTTGTCTCAAATTTAGATACTTTTAAGTTAATACATGTTGCAAACTATGATGATCAGTAAACACGTCATACTTAACACCATACAGGTAATGCTGCCAGATCTTAAGAGCAAACACTACCACTGCCAACTCCAAATCATGTGTTGGATAATTCCTCTCATGCACTTTCAATTGACACGAGGCATAAGCTATAACATTCTTATCCTACATCAACACAACACCCAAGACAGAATATGAAGCATCACAATAAACAATAAAATCTTTACCTTCCACTGGTAATGCTAAGATGAGTGCGGTGGTCAAGAGAGTCTTGAGCTTTTGAAAGTTCTCCTCACATTTTTCAGTCCATTTAAATGGTATCTCCTTTTTGGTCAAATTTGTCAAGTGAGTGGCAATACAAGCAAAGTTCTTCACAAATCGACGATAATAGCTAGCGAGCCCCACAAAACTCCTAACTTCCGTCATAGAGCTAGGCCGAACCCAATTCTTAACCGCCTCAATCTTTTGGGGATCTACCATTACCTCTACATTTGAAACTATATGTCCCAAAAATGCAACCGAAGTCAACCAAAATTCACACTTAGAAAATTTAGCATACAACCTTTGTTTCCCAAGAACACCCAGAAAAGTACGAAGATGGTCGGCGTGCTCTTCCTCACTTTTTGAGTAGACCAAAATATCATCAATAAAAACTATCACAAACGAATCAAGAAATAGTTTGAACACCCCACTCATCAAACTCATGCAAGCTGCAGACGCCTTGGTCAAACCAAAAGACATAACAAAAAACTCATAGTGCCCATAGCGAGTTCTAAATGCCGTTTTGGGCACATCCTCAGGCCTAGTTTTCAACTGATGGTAGCCAGACCTTATATCAATCTTAGAGAAACTAATGCATCTTGCAATTGGTCAAAAAGATCATCTATTCGAGGCAAAGGGTACTTATTTTGAATAGTGACCTAATTCAATTGCTGGTAATCTATACACATTCTTATACTACCATACTTTTTCTTAACAAACAAAACGGGAGCACCCCATGGGGAAGAACTAGGATGAATAAATTCCTTATCAAGAAGTTCTTGGATTTGAGCCTTAAGCTCTCTTAATTTTGTCGGAGCCATGCAATATGGAGGGATGGAAATGGGATGAGTACCAGGCTCTAAATTAATGAAGAAATCTATATCTCTATTCGGAGGCATACCAGACAAATCATTAGGAAACACTTCTCTAAATTCTGACACCACAGTAATGGATTCAATAGATGGAGTCTCAACCTGAACATCCCTAATATGAGCCAAATAAGCCAAACAACCTTGCCCTACCAGTTTTCTCCCCTGAATGAAGGATATAATCTTAGCTTCCTTAGGCTTGTACACCCCTTCCCATTCTAATTTTTCCCTTCCCGAAATTTCTAGAGTTACAGACTTAGTATTACAATCAAGCACAACATAATAGGGGGACAACCAAGTCATGCCTAAGATTATGTCAAAGTCAGTTGTATCCAAAATCATCAAATCAGCCCAAGTATGAAAACCCATAAACAAAATAGGCTAAGCACGATAGACATAGGTGACTATGACAGACTTCCCAACAGGGGTAGAAATATAGATGGGGGCATCAAGTATATCACACATCATAGCAAATTCTGAGGCAAATCTCACAGATACATATGAATAAGTAGAACCCGGATCAAACAACACATTAGCCATCCGGTCACATACAAGAATAGTACCTGTGATCACCGCGTCAAACGCCTCTGCCTCATTCTTGCCCGAAAAAGCCGAACATTGAGCCCTATCATCTTGACGAGCTACTTCCCCACCTGGCTGCAGTGCACCTCTGTCTGTGTTACCATTCCTCTACCCCACGACCTCATTGATTACCTGCTTGCCCACCTTGTGGACGTCCTCTACCATTATTACCATTCCCCGCAGGTACCACTGCTCTAGATGACTGTTGTGCGGAATCCAACACACGTGGGTGGGGATAATCTCTCCTCATATGCTCAGGTTCTCCATAATTGTAACAAGTACGATCAAAAAATTGTTTGCCGCCCGTCGAAGGTGCGACTCCCTGGCTATCCTCAATCAAATTATGAAATGAAGTTCCTGAGTAATTACCTATAGAGGTGGGCATAGCAGACTGAATTGGCCTAGCTGCAAGTGTTGGCCTCCCTGAATCCTTGGAGTAAGAGCCTTGAAAGTTACCCGAGTCCTTGGCCCTTTTTGCCAAAGCCTTAGCCTGACCGTCTCGCCTTACCCCCTCAACTTTCTTACCAAAGTTTGTTACCTCATTAAAGCTTCTCACTGCAGAGGTCATATGAACAGATAATACTCGCAACTCAGAATTTAACCCCCTAATAAATAAACAGATTCTCTTCTCCTCAGTAGTCACCAATTAAGTATCATATCTAGACAAAACATGTAACTTGGCCCCATAAGCAGCCACAGACATACCACCTTGCTCCACAGCCATAAACTCATCCTTTTTACGATCTCTCAAAGTTCTAGGCACATATTTCTCTAAGAATAGAGCATGAAACTGGGTCAAAGTAAGTGGTGGTAAAGTTGAAGATCTACATTCCATATAAGCTCTCCACCACTGCTTAGCCTCACCTTGAAGCTAAAAAGTCACGAACTCAACCCCATATTGATGGACGATTCCCAACTTATAAAGCCTCTCATAGCAGTCTAAGATACACTCATAGACATCCTTGTTTTCTAAACCAAGAAATACATGAGGCTTCAGCTTCAAAAAAATAGTCAACATCTCATTCTTATTACCAGTCATTACAGAACCCAATAAAGGACAGGAGAAAGCATCATTACCTCCGGTCCCACCCACCTTGGGCGTAGTGCTAGCAACAGGGGGATTAATATGAGCTTGAGTTGCTTGAGCAGAAGGAAGCACTCTAGGACCAACCAACCCTTTCAGGAATGACATGATATGTTGAGCTAACACTGGATCTATAGGGAGGAACACCGGTAGTCTTAACTTGCACCTCTTCCTCTTGTCCAACCTCCTCAACATTCTCAACCTCAATATCCTCTTCAATCTCCTTATGATGCATAAGAGGTGCCTCAATTTGGGGAGATTTTGACCGGTACCCCATTGTCTAGCAAACACCACTCTTCCTCGGCCTCTGCCCCTAGGTCTTTCTCTACCCTTGCCTCGACCGCGACCACTTACTGCAGGCACCTCTGCTGGAGTATTGACGAGAGCTACGGGCCTGACGCCATTGTATCTAGTGTTAACCATCTGCGGACAGAAGGGTGACGGAGGTTAGACACCAATCTAAATCGACAGATACCAATTGGAATCAAGTTATAGCACGAAGGAGACATGAGAAAATAGAGAGATTTACTAAAGTCCTATAGCCTCTCGAATAAAAGTAAAGGCGTCCCCGTACCGTTCCGTGAGACTCTACTAGACTCATTTTGGTACATCGAGATCAACGAACCTAGACTCTAATACCAACTTTGTCATGACTCAAACCATCGTGATTGACACCTACAATAACTCTCCGGTGGGAGAACCACTATGTAAATGCGAAACAAGTAAATAATCTAAAAACTAAGGCATTTAAGTTACGGAAGAAAGTTAGATACTAAGGAAAGAAATAGAGTTCCCATAAACTCCAACAAAAGTCTAACAATAAATAAACTAACATTGCGGAAGATACACCTAGAACCTGAAAGTCAATGTACCAAAACATCTAACAAGAAGGGATACAACCCCAAACTAATGAACGAATACTAACTAGAACAAGTCTAAGTCCAAAATATGGACATAGACGAAAAGAGAACTCATGGCAGCCCGAAACAACTGGCTCACTCTTGAATTCGAAGCAACGATCACTGATCTTCTAAACGAGGTCTGTCAATATCCACTTGAAAATGCCCTATGCTCAACAAAGAGAGAGCAAATGCAGTATCAGTATACAACCACAGTGTACTAGTAGGATCACATGGCTATCCCCCTAAGTGCAACATATATAAGCCATTACAACAATATAATCACATGCATATATCGAACATATACAATATTATCAACATTTACAAATAAGGTGTAGTTTCACATTTCTCAAGATGCACAATGATATCAAATCATTGGTTCTCTCATGGAACGCAAACTCAAATTGTTAGCATACCAAAACGTGGTACCCGATCCAATAATTAGCCGGAATGTGGACACCGATACCAAAATAATGTTGAACGTGGCAACCGATGCAAGGTAGTTATGCCGGAACGTGGCAACCGATTCAAGTTAGTTATGTCGGAACGTGGCAACCAATCCATTCAACAAGCCACAATCACAATCACATGTATATTCTCATAATCATACAAACAAGTCATGATTCATGGCATTTGTCATTCATATATCCTCATTTATGATTAATGTGATCAATAATGCAACATTCACATACTTACGTGTATCATAATAAAGCAAGAACAAACATACATCACACAATCATAGAATCACTACCATCACCTACCTCGAAACATGCTTGAAACCCTAAGAAACTTCATCCTTTCCTTTCCGGATTTGTTGCGCTTGTTCTTGGTCTACAAACAATCAATATAATACGAGAATCAATAAACAATCACTATTTACCCAAATTACTAACAATTCTAACAACCCTAGATCATACCCATGATCCCAAGTATTCAAAATAGGGTTGTATCCACCATAAATTCCAGATCAAATATCTTCCCCATCGATAATTACCCATTAGATTATGTTCTACGGATCGAAAAATGGATTCGGGGAGTTAAAATCTTACCTTTCGCCTCAAGAATGGTGGAAAACTGTCTAGAACTCGTCTAGGTCATCTTCTAGCTCTCCAAGTCGAAAAGTGCAGAATAAAATATTTTTCGGGTTTATTTATGACTTGAGTCGCGTCTGGCCCGCCACAGCAGCACCCTCCCCGCAATAGTGGCCCCGCCCTAGCGGTAGAAATCCCGCCACAACAACTTGCACCGAACCAGTGAGCTATTTTAATAATTCCAAGACCCACATTTCACAACACACCTTTTAACACACGACGCTCAGAAAATACTGTTCACGCTACGTTCGATTCTGGGAGTTCTACTCACCCGAAATCAATTCTGTAAAGTCGTATGGATTCCTTAACAACTTATCTAACTACTCATGTAATCAAAATCATAATAAAATCACCTAATTGTTACCATATTTCCCTACACCGTAATGACTTCGTTTTTGACCTAATCGAGACTAGGTTGGGAAATTTCGAATTACTACGAAAAAAGTTTTTTGGCCCAAAAATTTTTCCCATTGTATTTTCTATAACGACGGAACCTGCTTGTTACAGTTATGACATCACATACAGAATTGACGAAACGATCGATTTCAAAAGGAATGTAAAAAGAACACAATAATATTTATGAAAGAATATATTCAAGTGATAATGCGTTAATTCTTACACTATTTAACAACACGTCATAAGTGTTAAGTCTAATTCCATTATAGGGAAGTGAACAATTATTGATAACTATTTCAATTATGAGTATTTATATGAACTTGTGCAGCATGTAATAATAGATAAAGATTTTATTAAATCAAGCTTCCATCACCGTGATTGAATTAGGTAGAATATATTTCTTTAAATGATCATTACCGATAGATTGCAAATTTAAAATTTTATCTTCTTTATCTATGTAATAATTTTAAATTTGGAGTTAAGAATTCTATTCTTTCAAATTCTTTTAGGGTAGAATCTTCCCGAACCTTTATTGTCATTTATTTTCTCACTCTATTACCTTGACATTATGAATGATCTCGTGTAATTGTGTAAGTACGTATTTATATTAATATATATTAAATATAGAAGACTTGGACTTGGGGCATGGGCTTGGATCGGAACTTAAAATAAATATTTTTATAAAGCTTAAATATTTGCTCTATAAATAACAATGTTTTTACAGACAAGAATAACATTTATAGAAAGAAGGGTCTTATCATATATAAATCTGTAATGACCCGAAAGGTCATTTTTGGATATTTTTATAAAATTACCGTTTCACCCCTCCCAATGGTTACCTAAATCAATTTTGATCAATCACTTAAGTTGATTTGAAAATTTTGAACTATTCGATAACTACGATTATTTAATTGACGGGTATATAATAAATGATTTATTTATTTAGTTGATGGTTAATGGGTCAATGCCATAAATTTACTACTTAACCCATATTAAAATAAATTACTAGGGTTTATCAGTTTTAGTACATAATGATTTTAAAAAGGAAAAGAGGAAATTTGTGGCTCCCACATCCAAATTACGGAAGGAACTCGCTCCTATCAAAAGGAAGAACGCAGGTGGATAAGGTAAAAGTAACTGACCCTAAATCCTTGTAAATTTGTATACGGACAAAGGGTATTATTTTTATTAATTATATTGTGTGGTGAAGCTGATGAAAAATTGGGAATCGGAATTGCAAATTGAATTTGCAATTTCTTTCTGTGGGCATATCCTTTTTAACCTGGGTACAAATTTTCCATATCTATCATGAAGTAATGATTGGCTATGATTATCATGTGATAATCCAATTATTAAGAATAATATACATGATATATTGTTATCTCTGCAAAGTAATTTCATACCACTTCCGTGACCAGTTGATTAGGTTTTTATTTACTTTTGTTCTTCTTCCTATAGTTATCTAATTGTGATTCAAGTTTTTCTATATTGAGATAGGTAGTTAAATATTGGGTGTATTATATTATATGAAAACTATTAGGGTTGTATTTTTTAGAGAAATTATGGCTTAACCCTAGACTTGAAATTCATGAAATATGAGATTTGACCTATTGGCTAGAATCAAGATTTACGAACTTGATTATAATTTTGGGTCCAGGCTAATCACATAGTAACATGGACGTTATTAGTTTTGAAATCTTATTGTGGTCATTTATTTAAATAGATTGCTTTGAGTTGGAAGTTCAACGAAAAGGAAAGGCTCAAGTCCTGGAGTAAATTGTTGATTTATTGAGGCAAGTGGATTTCTAAATCCTTGTTAAGTGTATGAAATTCGTGTATATCCTTGTAATATGTGTTTGGGAGTAATGGAAATTGGTGATGGGTTGACTTGTCCATGTTGAATAATTCTAATGATGGAAAAATGGTAATAAAAAGGTAACGTGATAAATTGTTGGTGTGTGATGTTTGAGAATGATTTGAAGGCTTATTGCTTATTTGTTGATGTTGTATCATGATTGTATTGTTGTGAATTGTGTAATGTTATAAAAATGGTCATGTCCTCATTATTTGTGTGAACATGTAATTTGCATTATTCTGAGATATGGTTGTGACAAGTGTTATGTGCATTGAGAAAGAATAAGAAATTAAAAAGGATGTACCATTTCGAGGGATGTATCACATGCCGCAATGGATACTATATTTCGAGGGATCTATCGCACGCCAAGATGGATACTATATTCCGAGGGTCGTATCGCATGCCACGATGAATGCATGGACAAATATGTCCCCCATGGGTCCCGGACTGAGAGACAGCGGGTGTGTTTCACTAGGTTAGACATGCATCACTATACTTGACATTGCATTCCATTGCATTGCACATATTTATCATTAGTGAACTTGATATTGTGTTTTGATGATCTTGTGAGTGCCTTTCTGTGGAACTTTAATTGTTGAATATTGAGCTTGTTGTTGAGTATATGTAATTGTTAGAGTGTTGTTGTTGAGTTGTGTGCTATGTGATTTATGAATTGTTAGGTTGGGCTGGTTTTATGCAGGTTGTATTTGTAGAGGTTCGGTTGGGGTCTAAGGAGTACTCGTAATTTATCCCCTTAGCTTGTGTTTATAGATTTACCTGTGGAAGTTTGTGAGGTAGCTGCTTGTCATTTCAGCGGACCTTCTTACTCCTATTTATGATCTTTTTCTACTCTAGAAACAATGTCATTTGAGACTTATATTTTTCTTTTGAATCAATTGTAATACTTTAGAGAGTTGTACACGTGACAACTAGATTTTTGGGGTATTTTTGAGTTTATTATAACAATTTCCACATTTTGTTGTAATGGTTGAGTTTTAGGCTGACTTGTCTTGGTGTGATAAAAAGAGTGCCATCACATCCATTATTGGATCGTGACAAAATGGTATCAGAGCCCCAGGTTCATAGGTCTCACATATATACAAGCCAATTCTAAGCAGAGTCTCGAGGATCAGTTCGGAGACATCTGTACTTATCTTCGAGAGGCTATAGTGATTTTTAGGGAAAATCTTCACTTTTTGGATCTCTATCGTGCGTCCTCTGTCCGTTCTGATTCTTATAGCTTCATTCCATTCTCTCTCACTTATGGTGATGAGTCATGTGTGGTTCCTTAAGTTAGAAGTTGGTGTATCGTGTATGGTTTGGAGGTTAGACCTTTATACTAAGGTGAAAGTGATAGATTTATGAAAAGGATGTGTGGTAAGATTTGAAATGTTCAATTTGAAAGTGTTGAGTTAGGTGATGGCTGGAAGATTTTTTTTTTTAGGATTTCTAAATGATGAGGTTAAACAATGGTCTGAGGAACTTCATAAACGTATTATACTTTTCAGGTTAGTAACCAAGCAGTGGGAATAATACTTGTGCGGTATAGGCAATATCTTGAGTGGTTTGACAATTGAAAGTGGAATGATTAATAGGATGGTTAGATAATGAACATTGTAACTTTGGAAAATACAGCTAGTAAAGTTGTGATAGCATGTATGGGTTGCTTAGCAAATGATGAAAGTAATGTTGCACCAATTAAGGTCAGATTCTCTACTATGATTTCGTAGATTATGTGTATATCAATGAAGGTCATGATACGACTACTACAATAGCATCGATGTTTACTTGGTTAGAGTTACAGAGTGTGTTACTTCTTCTACCGACCTGATCTAAGAAACAATGAATATCTCTTGGGATAGAGATGGAAAGATTTGATAATGTTTTGTAAATATTCAATAGATTGAAATGTGTGGGCTATTTGTGTACAATCTTCTCGATAGGTATGATGTGTTCTAGTGACCGATCTAATGGACTTTCATAGTGTGATACTAGGGGTATATGAAAATGGATACATCGATTGTCAAATATGAATACTAACTGCTTAAAGAGATATCAGTTGTTTCAAATGCTCGTATAATGAGATATGGTGTTGCATTTACATTTGAGAAACCTACTTGTTTGTTATTGGACACGTGGGTTACGCGTTGATTATAAAAAAGGTTTTAGTGGTGGATCATTGGTATGGTATTAATGTATTTAGGTTGTGAAGTGTATCCCGAGGGTTTTAAATGAGGACTAGAGATTTCATCGTAAGGTCCAAGAAAGTGGATCGATATTTGCATGACAAGCTTATGGGTAAAGGAAGTCCTAAAGAGTATACTTATGTGAAGACAATTGAGAATTTTAGTAAGAAAATGTCTATAAAATTAAGTTAGTCCATTGAATTTGATTGGTATAGATGGATTTGAGATGTCATGTCGATGACAAGGATGACTTCGTGGTGATGGCAATAGCTAACCTAGTATAATGGTAATAAGAGTTTGTGATGGATTGTGATTGAGATGCAACTATATGATAAGGATTATTGATTAACAAATTTTAATATTGTAATGACGTCTTACGAGTATCTAAGGTGGTGTTTTCTACTATTTGGTGAGTAAAAGGGTCGTAGAAATAGTGGTAGGAGATGTTGGGACATCGCTCGAATAGAATTGAAATGAGCTAGAGTCATAAATGGAGAGAACTAGTGGAAAAAGTTTGGCCTTCGAAAGGAAGCGAGAGCATTGACATTTACTCTTATTGCAAGGACAAAAAATGTATCTTTAGATGGTTGAGAATTTGGCTCAGGGACATATGGTTCCATCTGTTTGCTACGTTTATGGTGATAGTGTTAAATGTTGTTTGGATAAGATTTGAGAAAGGAGTGTACTCGAGTGTGATGATAAGATTTTTGTGGTCTTATGTTTGATAATGAGTATGGTTGGATTTTTAACGAAGGATATGATAAGGTCGATAGAGAGGCAATCAATGATAAGGTAAGATTCATGAATTCATAAAATCATCAATGTGTGAGCTAATGTTGATATATAATGGGAATAGGCTACATAGTTGAAATCAGAATTTGAGTTCTTCATTGCGAGTCTACATTTGTGGTAATTGGTTTTGTTAAGGTATGGAGTGAAAGGGTAAGAAATGATCGATTGCATCGGGTATTGAGCATTTGATAGGACTTGTGCATGGTTTAAGTCATAAAGTTTGGTACTTTTGATTGTTAAAGGATCTAAGGAAGGGTTTAACATAAGGTTTTAGTTTAGAGTATAAGGTTAAATTTCATGGATTATTGGTCAATTATTAAGAATGGTAAGCGAGTCAGCGAAAGAAACAAGATTTTGGTGAATTAAAGTGTTCAAGGTATTTAAAAATTTTCATCATGGAAAGAATTTAAGATATGTGAAGGAATAAGACCTCTTATATAGACTCTTGGTTCGAAGTGAAGGTTGTATCTATTTTCATATATAAGTTCTAATATGACTATGGATGTGAATTTGTTCGATATAGACTTATTAAGGTTCTATCATCGACTTTTATAAAGATGGAGTTTTGGTTTGGGTGACAAATAATGATGTGTGAAAGATTCTATGTGGTTATGTCGAGCTAGATTGTTCAAAATATGATAGGTAAGTTATGAATGTTCAACAGTGTGGACCTATAGTTCTACATGGTTAATGAAAATTTTGAGGGGATTGAAACTACTTTGTTGATGGGACAATATAAACTGTTATGTAGGAATTTGATGGTGACTAGAGGTTATGAGCTTATAATATACATAATTATTGGAGTGACCAAGGATGTCTTTGAGTTTTGACATGAGGTACGTGATGGAATGAATGGTAGTTGAAAAATGGTGTGTGAAAGTTCGTGTGAAGTTGATATTGGGTGTGATTCAATTATTTTACCTCGATGGAAAAGTATTTTTAGAATTGAAATTAGTTCGATCAGTCTTGGGTGTGACTCATATCTGTCATGTAATGCTTAAATGAAAAGAAAGGGAGCCATATTTTATAGTTTTAGAGGCTACAATGTGTTTGCTAAGAAGACTTTGATACTAGTGACAGTTTGAGAGTAAGGTTAATGGTTGGTGTAGTAATGATGTTTGTTGGTATTAAGAGTGTTACCTTCAATGGAGTATTGTGAGAAATATGTGGGGTTTGATGAATCGAATATTTGTAATATTTTAACGGAGATCAAACTGGTTGATTGTGGGTGGCTAAAAATTGAGAGATGGAGTCAAATTAATGGAATTTTATTTATATGGGCACTAAGGAGTATCTTGTGTTATTCGACTTTGCTTCCGTATATTCTTACGTTACCACGTTCTTCGTACTGGACATTATTTGGAGTATGATTCGCTGCTTACGCTACGTGTGTTTCTATATCTATGTGTGATTTCCTAGTGGTGGATCGGATGTACCGATCCTACAATTGTTTTCTTGGTAGGATGGCATCTTTGGGCAGACTTGGGCATTTCAATTATGGAAGATTTGGTGTTGTTTAGGATAGTTGAAGTATACCATTGGTTCTACATGTACACCTTCGCTTATGAGAATTTATAGGAGACCTATCATGAAAATTTACGGTTGTTCAATAGACTTATGATTTATCTCATCATCGGTATCACATTTTGGCTATGTGTGATTAAATTTGGGGATCGCTGGGTCTATTTTTGTCGTTCTTAAGGTTTGTCTATAACCATAGCTACAGATCTAGCATCCCGATAGTGTTGTTAGAGATTTTGTATACTTGAATGTATCTCTTGCTGGATGGTTACTTGATCATTTTCATATTTGTATTAGACGAGTTCGATTCTCCTTGATGATTACTCAATGTTTTAAGATCATATTTTTATAACTTAAGATCATGGGATGATTATGTTGTCAGAAAGGAATCTTGACAAGATTTGTGATGGTTTGAGCAATATGACGGTTTGGTGGTTGATTCAGGTTCTCTGTTAATTTTAGCTGGTATTGGTTCAGAATTCTCTCTTAGTGACGTGAGAAAGGATTCGTCCTGATGGTGTGTTGTTGTTTGGAGGATTTCTGTTCAAATTGGGTTCACAAGTTAGTTTCTGGTATGGTAATAATTCTTGATGTGTGAATCGGTTAACTTTTGATTCGAAAGTTCAGTTCTTAGTAGTTGATCTTGATGAAATGGTCTTAAGGAGGAGCTCACTTTGAGATATAAACATTGACTCTGGAAATTATACCTCAGGTTTTGGTAATGTCAATTATTCTTAGTTCTTCTTCTTTATGTTCAGGGACGAACATGATTTTTAGTGGTGGATAATGTAATGAACCAAAAGTTCATTTTTGGATATTTTTATAAAATTACCGTTTTACCCCTCCTGATAGTTGCCTGAGTCAATTTTGAACTATTCGATAACTACGATTATTTAATTGACGGGTATATAAGAAATAATTTATTTATTTAGTTGGCGGTTAATGGGTCAATGCCATAAATTTACTACTTAACCCATATTAAAATAAATTACCAGGGTTTATCAGTTTTAGTACATAATTATTTTAGAAAGGAAAAAAGGAAATTTGTGACTCCCACATCCAAATTACGGAAGGAACTCGCTCCTATCAAAAGGAACGCAAGTGGATAAGGTAAAAGTAACTAACCCTAAATCCTTGTAAATTTGTATACGGACGAAGGGTATTATTTTTATTAATTATATTGTGTGGTGAAAGCTGATGAAAAATTGGGAATCAGAATTGCAAATTGAATTTGCAATTGCTTTATGTGGGCATATCCTTTTTAACTTGGGTACAAATTTTCCATATCTATCATGAAGTAATGATTGGCTATGATTATCATGTGATAATCCAATTATTAAGAATAATGTACATGATATATGGTTAACTCTGCAAATTAATTTTATACCACTTCCGTGACCAGTTAATTAGGTTTTTATTTACTTTTGTTCTTCTTCCTATAGTTATCTAACTATGATTCAAGTTTTTCTATATTGAGATAGGTAGTTAAATATTGGGTGTATTATATTATATGAAAACTATTAGGGTTGTAGTTTTTTGGAGAAATTATGACTTAATCCTAGACTTGAAATTAAGGAAATATGAGATTTGACCTACTGGTTGGAATCAAGATTTACGAACTTGATTATAATTTTGGGTGAAGGCTAATCACATAGTAACATAGACGTTATTAGTTTTGAAATCTTATTGTGGTCATTTATTTAAATAGATTGCTTTGAGTTGAAAGTTCAACGAAAAGGGAAGGCTCAAGTCCTGGTGTAATTTGTTGATTAATTGAGGCAAGTGGATTTCTAAATCCTTGTTAAGTGTATGAAATTCGTGTATATCCTTGTAATATGTGTTTGGGAGTAATGGAAATTGGTAATGGGTTGACTTGTCCATGTTGAATAATTCTAATGATGGAAAAAGGATAATAAAAAGGTAACGTGATAAATTGTTGGTGTGTGATGTTTGAGAATGATTTGAAGGCTTATTGCTTATTTGTTGATGTTATATCATGATTGTGTTGTTGTGAAGTGTGCAATGTTATGAAAATGGTCATCTCCTCATTATTTGTGTGAACATGTCATTTGCATTATTCTGAGACATTGTTGTGACAAGTGTTATGTGCATTGACAAAGAATAAGAAATTAAAGAGGATGTACCATTTCAAGTGACGTATCGCGCGCCGCGATGGATACTATATTTCGAGGGACGTATCACACGTCGCGATGGATATTATATATCGAGGGTCGTATCGCACGCCGCGATGAATGCATGTACATATATTTCCCCCATAGGGCCCTGACTGAGAGACAACGGGTGTGTATCACTAGGTTAGACATGCGTCACTATACTTGATATTGCATTCCATTACATTTCATATATTTATCATTAGTGAACTTGATATTGTGTTTTGCTGGTGAGTGTCTTTCTGTGGAACTTGGATTGTTGAATACTGAGCTTGTTGTTGAGGATATGTAATTGTTAGTGTTGTTGTTGAGTTGTGTTCTATGTGAATTATGAACTGTTAGGTTGAGCTAGTTTTATGCAAGTTGTAGTTGTGGAGGTTTGGTTGGGATGTAAGGAGTACTCGTATTTTATCCCCTTAAGTTGTGTTTAGAGGTTTACTTGCTGAGTACCGTGTGGTTTGGTACTCAACCCTTGCTTCTACAATTTTTTGTAGGTCATTAGTTCTAGTCTGCACGACCTAGTAATTTTATTGATTTTAATTTTTCGCCTAAGTTTGAAACAGGTTACCTAACTGTTCCAGCAAAGCAGTAAGGACAGTGAGTAAAAACACAATATTTTTACGTGAAAAACACCCGGCTCGAAAGGATTTAACTTGAACTTCACTAAATCATTGAGCCTCCACAGTAAATATATTACAAACTTTGCAACCTACGAAACTAACTCTAATTCCTTAGCTTCAATACAAACCTCCCAAGGTATGTGTTCCCAACTCTTCGAGTTATCACAACTTGAAGACAACACTCCTAATTCAGTTTATAACTCACTGAACTATGATAACATCAAGACTCATTCACAAAGAAAAACTCCTAGCACATAAACTCTGTAAAAGGATCATGTTCTTCGATGTGTTCCTTCTATGTGTTCCTTTAGTTCGTTGGTAGCACTTGCGAAGTCAATTTATCAATTACCCATTTTGCTCTGTAAATGCACACATATTCCGGACGACTTCAGTTCTGTTTAAACACAATTCTTCATAGAGTTATTGTTCACTTCAAACTCCTCATTGACTTGACCTCTCTTGACTTAGTGTTCTACTTCAAGTAAGACTCTTTCTTCAATTCAAACTCCAAGATTCTTTGGACTTCTTCTTCAAATTACATTCATTGATTCTTTTGTATAGCACTCAAACTCCAACACTTCAATTCAGCAGTAACTTGAAGAGTTCTACTTTAAGTGAAACTCCTTCTTCAATTAAAACTCCTTGCCTCTTTAGACTCCTTCTTTAAATCAAACTCATTGATTCTTTCTCTTCAATTCATCAGATGTTTATTTCCTTGGGTTTTCTCACGAAATTAACATTATCCATTCCTTTATTTCTGCATTCTTGTCTTTACTCATTCTAAAAGCTTTCTCGAATTCAACTCCTCTTGACAGTGCGCCTTTGGACCATGTTGACTGAAGTGCTTCATCTTTCTTTGTAAATCATCAAAACTGCATAAATCCCAACAATTAGCCTTGACCTTCGTGATATTTTCTCTTATCCTTGTCTAAGGCTTCTTGTGGAAGTTTGTGAGGTAGTTGCTTGTCATTTCAGTGGACCTTCTTCCTCCTATTTATGATCTTGTTCTACTCTAGAAACAATGTCATTTCAGACTTATATTTTTCCTTTGAATCAATTGTAATACTTTAGAGACTTCTACACGTGACAACCAGATTTTGGGGGTGTTTTTGAGTTTGTTATAAAAATTTCCGCATTTTATTGTAATGGTTGAGTTTTAGACTGACTTGTTTGGTGGGATAAGACGAGTGCCATCACGTCCATTTTCGGGTCGTGCTTCGTCAACGACTTCTTTTCTATCTCCTTTGAAAATAGTAGTAGCAATAATATGATGCACCAACCACATTTTCTCAATTATTAACCGTTGAATCTTGTCAAATTGGTGACAAATTAATAAACGAGTATTACACTTGATATTTGCGATTTCCGATTGAAGAATCGTCTTTTTTGATTCATCATCTTCATCTATATTCGTTTCTTCTCTTAAATATCTATCCATTTCGGGGACACCAATGCACCGTCGAATTCCTTTAGCGTAATCTGCATCTGGAATGAAAATCTGCCATACCTCATCCACTAGCCCTGCATGCAACATAAATTTAAGAAGAGTTTTATTTAATGGAACATTGATTTGATAACCAAAAATATTATTAAGAATATTATATAAGAAAAGTTTTTAGCTAGATGCATGATTATATCTTGATTGATATATAAAACAATTACAAAAATTACCTGCATTGACCATTTCATCAACCCTCACGTCAACTATACAGTCCAAGATTGATTGCTCTACATCAATCCAACTAAAGCAAATATCATACTTATATTTGAAGATGAACACAGGGTCTTCCACAAATTTTTAATATACGAATTTGACCCTCCAACAATAATTGGAACACGTGGTATCTTCAAAAAAAATTCTATGTAGACAATAGTGTGCAAACAAAAATCTTCAGCTGTGAAGTCGGAATCTGGCTCAATTTCACCTAAGAAAATGTGATCAAATTAACTTTCTCAGAATTGGAATCAATAATTTTTTAATAGTAAAGTATATTTCCACTAGAATCTACTATTAAATTATTTAGGTAGTCATTTGATATAAATATTGTAGGAAATAAATATATATACCTAACGAATAGTGTCATACACCTTGTTTCTCAGTGTGTGATCTTGTTTGTAACAATTTCAAGTCCCTTATATACTTGCATTTTGTCCGAGTTGATTATGTCTCCTCGAAAATGGGTGACAAGGTCAACAGAGAGACGGGATTTTCCGTTCCTGTTGCTCCCATTATGAACAACACTTTCTTCTTGTTGAACTTGTTTTTGTTGATGAAAGTATTCATTTTAGCTACATATAAAAGAAATCAAAATAATAATTAGTTTACAATAGTAAATAATCTCATGAAAATCACTCATGCATATAGTCAGACATTAAAAAATCTTGTCAATATAAACTTAATAAGTAGAAACCTTGCTTGAGATGGAATATACTATTTAAAAAAAGATATATTTTTATTGATGGTGGCTATGAAAGAAATTGCAATCAACTTTTATAGTAAAATCAGTTTGTGCACTTATTAATTGACATATCATATTTTGAATTATTGATATTTTTTACGATAAGAATGACTTTTGAAAAATTTATAGATATGTCAACTTGAATATTGGTAATTGCTATTAAATATATTTTAGGATAAAGTTGTTAGATGTACATTGTTAGGAGATGACATACAACTGGGCTTTTATAGTAAAAATGTTATTATGAACTTATTAATTGGTATAACAAATTTTATAGATATATCTATATATATATATAATTAATTAATGTTTTTTTGATGAGAATAGTTCTTGAAAAAATATACAGATATGTCACCTTTAATTTTGGTGATTAAGCTTAAATATTTTTAGGATGACTTTTCTAGATGTACCTTGTTATGAGATCACATACAGAATTGCTGAAAAGATCAATTTCAAAAAGGATTGTAAAAAGAGATCAATAATATCTCTGAAGGAATATATTCAAGTGATAATGCGTCAATTCTTACACTATTTAACAACACGTCATAAGTGTTAAGTCTAATTCCATTAGAGGGAAGGGAACAATTATCGATAAGTATTTCAATTACGAGTATTTATATTAACTTGTGCAACATGTAATAATAGATAAAGATTTTATTGAATCAAGCTTCCATCACCGTGATTGAATTAGGTAGAATATATTTCCTTAAATGATCATTACCGATAGATTGCAAATTTACTATTTTCTCTTCTTTGTCTATGTAACAGTTTAAAATTTGGACTTCAGAATTCTATTCTTTCAATTTCCTTTAGGGTAGAATCTACCCGAACATTTATGGCCATTTATTTTCTCACTCTATTACCTTAACATTATGAATGATCTCATGTAATTGTGTAAGTATGTATTTATAATAATACTAGTGTTGATGCACGTGCGTTGCACGTGAATATCAAACCACGTATCACACTATTTTTAAAAATAACGTGAATGTTATTAAAATAAAAAATTAGTCACTCTTAAAATCTCTTAGTTTCACCTCTAAAATATATTTTCTCCTCCCTTCTCTATAGTGCATTACTTTGTTATTATTGTATTGTTGGTATTCTTACTTTTAATATAATATAATATAAATAAATATGTTATAAAATATAGAAGATATACTAAATTTGATGTTTTAGTTGGAATATTAGATTAATTTAACATTTATGTTAGGGAGTATCCTAATCCACTAACCTTTGAGATTGTCAACGTCTATAGATCAATCTTTGAGGTTTTAAGAAAAGAAGAACAAAAAACATAAAAAAAATGTAGTTTAAAAATGTGAGGAAACCCCTCCATTTATACTTAAAATGTGTAGTATTAGTATGTGCATATTGTTCCTTATCATAAAAGTATAGAAAATATACTAAATAGGATGTTTTAAGAAGAAGAAGAAGAATAATGAATATTTTTTTTTAAATGTAGTTTAAAAATTTGAGGAAGCCCTTCTTTTAATAGCCAACAAAGGGTAGTGTATGAAAAACTACTTATTGTGCCTTATAAAAGAGATGTCACAACCCTTTAGAAAACTCACAACCCTTCAGAAAGGTCACAATTCATCTGAAAAGTCATAACTCTTCGGAAATGTCACAACCCTTCGAAAACGTCACAACTCTTCCAAAAAGTCGCAACCCTATAGAAAAGACACAACCCTTCAAAAAGGTCACAACTCATCGGAAAAGTTATCTCTTCGAAAACGTCATAACCCTTCAATGTGAAAAGGTTTTTTTCTTTAATATAATATAGTATAATACACATAAATAAATACAATACAATATAAAATATAGAAGATATACTACGTTTGGTGTTTTAAGTTAGGTAGTATAGATAGATTAAAAAAAGATAGATATTCTAATTCTAATTTGATATGTTATTTTAAAAAGTAAAGAAGACTTTTAATTTAAGGATCATATGTTGAATATATAAAAATATCTTTTCACTTTGTGGTCTTAAAGATGCGCCCCACCCCAAGAAAAAAGAACATTCTATATTAAACTGAATAAAAGTAAATGTACACTAAATAAATTGAAAACGAAAGAGTACTTATTAAATGTAGTTTGGACTCTTCAAACAAGTTTTTGATCAAATACTTTTTTCCAACAATTTGAGAATTTTCAGATTCTCAACACTAATTTGTAGTTTGTGCAATAGAAAATAATTGATCTTCTTGTCAAGTAAAAGTTTCTACAAAAGTATATTTTATGGCTATGAAAATGAGTAAATATTAATTATCAAGATATTCTTCTCATTTGAAGTTGAGTTATTTCATTCTCCTTGTGGAATCAATTTTTGTTGATCTATCTAATTTACCCACAAAAAATATTGTAATTTTATGATTGAACAACTCTCACAATCTTCTTTGTTTCAAGAAGAAGAATAGAAAACTTACAAAATTTGTAGTTTAAAAGTGTGAGAAACCCCCTCTATTTAAAGACATGAAAGGATAGTATGAAATAGTTCTTATCGTATCTTTTCACATAAGTCACAACCCTTTAGAAAAATCACAACTTTTCGGAAATGTCATAACTCATCGAAAAAGTCACAACCTTTCGGAAGAGTCATTGCCCATCAATGTGAAAAGATGTATGCTTTTAATATAATATAGCGTAAATAAATATAATATTAAATATATAACATATATACTAAATTTAGTGTTTTAAGTTGGGGGTATTATAGTAATTTAACATTCAAGTTAGGGAGTTCATGCTTTTAAGGTAATATAATATAGATATAGATATATTAAATATAGAAGACTTGGAGTTGGACTTGGGGATTGGGCTTGGATCGGAACTTAAAATAATTTTTTTTATAAAGCTTAAATATTTACTCTATAAATACCAATATTAATATATATATATAGAAAGAAGGGTCATCTCATATCATATATATATCTGTAATGCGATACAAATTGTACAAAATAAGTCCAAAATTAAAGTGCCGAAGAGACAAAATAACTCAAGATAGAGATAATGATAATTTATGTTCACTCAATAATAATATTGTGATAATCATTTTTGAGAAATCTTTTCACAATATCCACGCATGGTTGCAAAATGTTATTCCTCCATGCTTCGTCAACAACTTCTTTTCTATCTCCTTTAAAAATGTCAGTAGCAATAATATGATGCACCAACCATATTTTCTCAATTATTAACCGTTGAATCTTGTCAAGTTGGTGACAAATTAATAAATGAGTATTACGCTTGATATTCACAATTGATGATTGAAGCATCATCTTCTTAGATTCATCATCTTCGTCTATATTGGTTTCTTCTCTTAAATATCTGTCCATTTCGGGGACACCAATGGACCGCCGTATTCCTTTGGTGTAATCTGCATCTGGAATGAAAATCTGCCGCACCTCAGCCACTAGCCTTGCATGCAACATAAATTTAAGAAGAGATTTATTTAGTGGAACATAGATAGGATAACCAAAAATATTATTAAGAAAATTATGTAAGAAAAGTTTTTAGCTAGATACATGATTATATCTTGATTGACATATAAAATAATTACAAAATTTACCTGCATTGACCATTTCATCAACCATCATGTCAACTCTGCGGTTCAAGACTGATTGCTCTACATCAATCCAAATAAAGCAACTATCATACTTATATTTGAACATGAACACAGGGTCTTCCATAAGTTTTTCAATATACGAATTTGACCCTCCAACAATAATTGGAACACGTTGAGTCTTAAAAATATTTTCTATGTAGACAATAGCTTGCAAACAAAAATCTCCAGCTGTGAAGTCGGAATCTGGCTCAATTTCACTTAAGAAAATGTGATCGAATTAACTTCCTCAGAATTGGAATAAATAATTTTTAATAGGAAAGCATATTTCCACTAGAATCTATAATTACTACTATTAAATTATCTAGGTAGTCATTTGATATAAATATTATTGGAAATAAATATATATACCTAACAAATAGTGTTGTACATTTTGTTTCTTAGTGTGTGTCATCTTGTTTGTAACAATTTAAAGTCCCTTAAATACTTGCATTTTGTCCGAGTTGATTATTTCTCTTCGAAAATCGATGGCAAGGTCGACAGAGAGACAGGATTTTTCCATTCCTGTTGCTCCCATTATTAACACAACTTTCTTCTTATTGAACTTGTTATTGTTGATGAACGTATTCATTTTAGCTACACATAAAATAAAATCAAAATAATAATTAGTTTACAATAGTAAATAATATCATGAAAACCACTCATGCATATAGTCAGACATTAAAAAATCTTATAAATATAAAGTTAATAACTAGAAACCTTGTTTGTGATAAAATATACTATGTTAAAAAGATATATTTTTCTTGATGGTGGCTATGAAAGAAATTGCATTCAGCTTTAATAGTAAAATTTGTTTGTGAATGTAACGACCCGTACCGTCGTTATTTAGGAGGAGCTAAAATTTGGGAAAAAATCTTGGCCACTATCCCGCCAGGGCTGGCCATATGCCGCTGGGGTGACGGCACCACAGTGGGGTAAGCTGGCGCTAGGGCGGGATAAGCGAAGCAGAACATAAATAACGCAAGATCCTATTTTCTCCTTCTTCCTAACATACCTAATTTAGTCGTAAAACACTTTAGAAACCCCCAAAAAGCTGCTCTAAGCTTGGAAAAGAAGGATAAGGAGATTTCTAGCAAGAGGAATGCGACGAAGGGCGGATGTTCGATCAAGCTCACTGTCACGAAGCCCGAAAACAAGAATCGAAGACAAAAACTCTGTGCAAACTTCTTGGCGCCCATGTAGGCTAGGTTTTATGAATTGTGTAGTTATAAATATGTGCCCACCGTGTAATATATGTAAATCAACGATAGGATTTATGTGTAGGCCTTCGTGCACCGAACAAAAGATGATTTAAATCCTAAGAGGAAGCCCTAGAGGATGAACCAGGGTTAAGTATGGTTAAATTTATGCTTACATGATATATTTCGTTGAATAGTCATTGAGATGGTTGTGATTATGTGATTGTTTGATGTATGCTCGTTCTTGTTTAGTTATGATACATGTATGTATGTGAAAGTGGAATTATTGATCCCATTAATAGTAAAGGAGGATATATGAGTGAAGAATTCCATGAATCATGACTTGATTGTATGATTTTGAGTATGTACCTTGTAATTTGCGATTGTGCTTGTTGAATGGATTGGTTGCCACATTCCGGTATAACTAACTTGGATCGGTTGCTACATTCTGGCATAACTAACTTGGATTGGTTTCCACGTTCAGGCATAACTAACTTGGATCGGTTGCCATGTTCCGGCATAATTATTTGATTGGGTACCATGTTCCGGTATGCTCACAGTTTAGGTTTGGGTTCCTTGATAGGACAAATGACTTGACATACTTTTTCATCTTGTAATGACAAATTGTGTGTTGTTTGTAAGTAATATTTGATTATTGTTCTACCCATTTGTGAGTGATTATGATGACCTAATTATATGGTGAGGGCGAGAAGTGAAGGTAGTGTATGGAATTGGTGTATTTCCTGTAAATCCATGTTTGGGGATAACGAGAGTGGGTGATGATTGACTTCTCCACATAGGGTAATTCTAAAGATTAAAAAGGGTGTTCGTGGTTAATAATTAGCGAGCTTGATATAATGTACCACGTGACGAAGGAGGGGTAATATAGAAGAGGAAGTAATGGTATGCAATGGGTGATTAGTCGAGATACGTGTAGTCATATTGTGGTCTATTCTAAGTGTTAGGATGACTAGGCTATGATCAATAAACTAGCGAGTGGGTTGAATGAGGAGATGGTTAGTAGTAAGGGGTACTAGTGTAATTTCTGAGGTATCCAAGCGAGGATAAAGGTGTAGAAGTGGGTAGTTTATGACATATTCTTATTAATTGATTCCTCAAGTTATGTGGTGGGCGTTGGGTTGACCGATGATGCCTACTAGTACATGTGGTTTATACTGATACTACTCTTGCTATGTTTATTGACAGTCTGGATGCAGGTTGGTGATATTTCATTAGGTGAAGATGAAGAAATTTTCCAGCAACTTCTACTTTCCTTCCACATGGTGGGAGCAGTGTCTTTCATTATTATGTCCAGTTGTGTTCTTAGTAGCTCTTGTACCAGTTTAGACTAGATCCATGGGAGGTGTTAATTACTTTACAAGTTGTAACCAAAATTGTGTTTAAAGTTATTATTTATAAAATCCTGCTATTTCATTTATCTCCGCTTACTTTAATTTTCTGCATGTTTTTACTATTGGGATATGAGGGTTCTCCTACTTAGGTGTTAAGTGTGTGCCCGCACCGCCCGGTGGGTTGGGTCGTGAGAAATTTGTATTAGAGCCTACGTTACCAGTCTCCCAGTACAAGAGCAAAATGTGGACTAGACTCCTGCAAATTGGTGTGTTGACGTCCACATCTAATCTACAAGAGGCTAGGAAGCATTCTAGGGAGTTGTTCAACTTTTTCTCTGTTTTCATGCGACTGTCGCTTGTGGTATGAGTTATGTCCAATTGGTATCTCCTGATTCCAATTGGTATTTCAACAAAGTGATCCGGACGTCGTGGTCACGACGGAAGGAACACAAGCAAAGTAAATTGGAACTGGGAAGGTTCTAATTGGTATCTGGCCCTTGGGGTGGTGTAAATGCATGAATGATCAATAATGGTCATTCATGGGGAGAAGTAACTAATTAAGAACTTGATTTTGTCTGTGAATGCGTGTTTCGTGTTTCTGAAATTAACTGCAAATTTAAAGCCGAACTTGTTGAATGTTATGATGTGATTATATGTACTATAAATGTGTCTGTGAAACTCGTTATGTGCAATGTGTTGGCCCAATTTGTTTAAATTATGAAAGTTGTAAATGCTCGAGTACCGTGAAACTCGTTGTGAGAAGAAGGTCCTGACTATTATCGATGAGAGGAAAAACTACGAGGTGATTTGTGAAGAAGATTTGAACGCATTTTGCGCCTGTGTAATAACTGCGTGAATGTCTGGGTGTATCCTAGGGGTGTGTGGGTTGTGGTGTTAAGTTGTCGCGAATGAATTTGTTCGTGTATTGTGGGATTGACTAGGGGGTAGACAATGATTATCCTAGTATGAGAAATATTCTAAAATTTCCAGGTAGAGTTGGAACCCTTAGGATATTTTAGAAAAGCGAAAAACCTCAAAAAAATCTTGGCAGAGGTTTTTTTTCCGTTTTGACTGCTGGGACGGGATTATTCACTCTAGGGTGCGACCGCCAGAGCGGGATGAGGCGAGGCAGAACCTCAGCCTGCCTCCCCTGTATTTCTAGACCATCCCATAAGACCCCACTGATGTCTGAACAAATCCCGACAACCCCAAACAGTGTTCAACAACAGAAGCAATAGATTATAAAACCTTAAAATTTTAATATCAAGCTACATTAGACAACAAAAACTAGCATCCATGTGCTTGCAAAACATAAGAAAGTCGTAAAGATAAAAACAATTTCTCCTAAATTACAAGCCAAAGAAGGGCGAAGAACGAATCAAGAACCGTTGGACTTGGTGGTGTCAACATTAGAGTCGAGGTCCTCCGGGGGTATCACACACACCCAGGCCTCATTCAACATAGGGAACTCCGCATAGATCTCTGGCTCAAGTCGGGGAATCTCCATGTCATGGGCAACACAAGAAAAAATGACCTTAATAGTCTTCCACATTCGGGCCACCGAGCGATCCCTCGTCAAGCCCTTCCGATTTTCCTGGCGCAACTGGCGGCGGACCATCTCGACCTCCAGGTCGGTACTGGGAAGAACCGAAGTAGTATTAGGAAATGAGTGTCCCAGCCGCCTCCGGACGGTAGCCAAGTCCTCCTCCACACGGGCTCTGGATAGTGGGGGCTGGGACTGGCTAGGACGGGCACCATCACCTGCTCCATCATGACCTCCCTCGTCATCCGCCTCAGCAGCAGCCTGACTACTGCTAGCATGGTCGGTCCTGCTCCTGGTAGTAGATCCTACTCTAACCAAAAGAGGGTGAAAGGGGGGATCCATAGGAAAAAAATTGTCTGGGTCAAAAAGTGGCACTCCCGCCCGTTTGCACAGCGCAGTAATAAGCCTCGATAGGAAGAAAGCCTTTTTATACCCCGGTAGAACATCTTCCACTCTAAAATGACTTGCGCCCCCACATTAAGCTCTATACCCTATATGGCGCATGCCACCACCAAGGCCCGAGGAAAAGTCACATCGATGCGGTTGCCCTACAGACGGATCCTCCTAGTCACCAATTACAGCCACCTCTTAGCATCAGATGACCAATCTGTGCTAGTAATACCCTCTGTAGTAGCCTAGTATACCTGATCCCGGTGCGCAAGCTCAACCAAAGTGTCTCTCAGCCACTCAAGATCCATCTCCCTTAGCTTAGCCTCGTATTCAGTGTTTGAGACGTCCAATACCTCTAGAGCCTCATTAATGGAGGTGGCATTCAGGGAAATGTCAACTCCCCGGATACGGATGACGGGGTGAGGGTTTGTCCCATCGCACAGTAGGCAGGATGGCGTAGAACTCCCTCACCCAAGTGGAACGTGCATCCGCATGAGCCTCAGTCAGCGGAGCCAATCCAAACTCTATCCAGAGAGCATAAAATACAGGCACCTTCTCCTCTAGCTTGAGTAACACGAACCCTCTCTCGCAACAGAACCTGGTGTTGTGGTTGTCGTGATGCCTTTCCCGACTTGCGGCATCGGGGAACCGAATGAAGGGTAAGTTTTCTTCATTTTGACCGGCCAATTAGAGAGCCTGCAATAAATTGAATATAAGTTAGAACACGATAGGATAGTCGGTTTAAGGCTAAAATAAGAAGAGAGAAATTTCTGTGTTAAGGATGCAGACCACTAGTCTGGTGTATCCCGCCACAACGGCCACAATTCCACCTTGGTAGGATTATGAAGGCTGCCATAGCGGGATGAAGACCGCCAGAGAGGCCTTCATCTAGGACGTAAACCAAGCGCAATAATGACGCCTCCTCGTTCCAAACCCCCCCATTTTCGACATAATTTCAGTAGATCAGACTATATAAACTACCCTACAACCTAAATAAGCAATTGTTTCAGCAAAATAACTCCTAAATGAGGTCTAAATTGGAGTTTTACACCAAGTGACCTTTCAACTTCCCCCACCCATTTTTGTATCGATTTAACCGTATTTGTTTACGAAATTCTTATGCCCAGGACGTTATGCGAACGTTGGGGACTTACCTTAAGTCCCCATGCTATGTTTTTCTATCAAATTGGCAACCTAAGTTCATTTTTAAATAACTACCTGAAAAACTGTTCCAAATCAATTAGTTGTCAGCATGCATTCGTTGATAATCAAGTATTGAAGTAATAAGAGTAAAGAGTAAGAATTACCTCAAATTTTGCCGACCGGAAATGAAGTGAGTAGAGAGTGTTTTGGAAGTTTGGGTGTGAGTTTAGGGAGAAATGAAAACTGATCTTCTTTCCCCCCCTTTTCTGCCTTCGATCTCCCGTTGCGGCAAGAGATTCCTCGCCACAGCGGCCCCACTTCAGTGGGAGGGCTGCCGCCCTGGTGGGCCATGTTGTGTAATATTAAAAGCGTTCAAACTTCATGTGTCAATTAACTGAAGGGTCACATTTCATCGGGTTTTCGTAATGGGCCAATTCTTTAAATTAGAAGTAATTTAAATGGGGCATGCGATGTACTGTGCACTAGTCATTCGGGGACGAACTAGGGGTAAATTGGTATTTATTGTAACAACCTGAACTGTCATTATTTGGGAGGAATAAAAATTTGGGAAAAATTCTAGGCCACTGTCCCGCATGGGCGGGCTAGATGCCACTAGGGCGGCGGTGCTACAACGGGGTAAGCTAGCACCAGGGCGGGATAAGAGAAGCAGAACGTAAATAACGCAAAATTATATTTTCTCTATCTCCCTAAAATACCTAATTTAGTCGTAAAACACCTTAGAAACCTCGAAAAGGCTGCTCTAAACTTGGAAAAGAAGGAGAATGAGATTTCTAGCGGGAGGAATGCAGCGAAGGGTGGATTTCCGGTCAAGATCACCGTCACGAAGCCCGAAAACAAGAATGGAAGACAAAAACTCCGTGCAAACTGCTTGGCACCTAGGTACGCTAGGTTTTATGAATTCAGTAGTTATAAATCTGTGCTAACCATGAAATTTATGTAAATCAATAGTAGAATTTATGCGTAGGCCTTCGTGCACCGAACAAAAGATGATTTAAATCTTAAGAACAAGCCCTAGATGATGAACTAGGGTTAAGTATGGTTAAATTTATGCGTACATGAAAGATGTCGTTGAATAGTCATTGAGATGGTTGTGATTCTGTGATGTATGCTTGTTCTTGTTTAGTTATGATACGTGTATGTATGCGAAAGTGGCATTATTGATCACATTAATCATAAATGAGGATAGATGAGTGAAGAATGCCATGAATCATGACTTGATTGTATGATTTTGAGTATGTACCTTGTAATTTGCGATTGTGGCTTGTTGAATGGATTGGTTGCCATATTCCGACATAACTAACTTGGATCGGTTGCCACGTTCTGGCATAACTATCTTGGATCGGTTGCCACGTTCCGGCATAACTAACTTAGATCGGTTGCCACGTTCTGGCATAATTATTGGATCGGGTAACACGTTTTGATATTCTAATAGTTTGGGTTTGGGTCCCTTGAGAGGACCAATGACTTGACATACTTGTGCATCTTGTAATGACGAAGTGCGTGTTGTTTGTAAGTGATATTTGATGATTGTTCTACCCGTTTGTGAGTGATTATGATGACCTAATTATATGGTGAGGGCGATAAGTGGAAGTAGTGTACGAAATTTGTGTATTTCCTGTAAATCCATGTTTGGGGGTAACGAGAGTGGGTGATGGTAGACTTGTCCACATAGGGTAATTCTAAAGAGTAAAAAGGGGGTTCGTGGTAAATAATTAGTAAACTTGATACAATGTACCATGTGATGAAGGAGGGGTAATATAGAAGAGGAAGTAATGGTATGCAATAGGTGATTAGTCGAGATACATGTAGTCATATTGTGGTGTATTCTAATGGTTAGGACGACTAGGTTATGATCAATAAACTAGCAAGTGGGTTGACTGAGGAGATGGTTAGTAGTAAGGGGTACTAGTGTAATTTCTGAGGTATCCAAGCGAGGATAAATGTGAAGAAGCGGGTGGTTTATGACATATTCTTATTAATTGATTCCTTATGTTATGTGGTGGGCGTCGGGTTTACTGATGATGCCTACTAGTACGTGTGGTTTGTATTGATACTACTCTTGCTATGTCTTTTGACATAGTCTGGATGCATTATCCATGTTGGTGATGTTTCAACACTTTCTAAATTTCATTGAGGGACATTTTCTAATTAAAGATTAAAATGGAATAGACAATGGGTAAGGACGAAAGATGGGGGTCTCGTACCAATGGTGTGACATACATTGGTACGACTATCGGTGTTATAAAGGGAAAGTTTATTACTTTAGAATGCGGATTGTAATCCGAGAATGCCAAAGCATATGGGCATTAGCTAATGTATTATTTATTTGAATTCTTTGTAAGATTGTGTTTCTTTATTGAAACCGTATAATTGCGACAGTTGAGGTGGTTATGTATTATGCTGATATTTGATTGATTGGGATGCACCATCATCCCCTTTATTGAAATTATATTGTGCACATGCATTGACATGAGATTGAGTATAAGTTAGGCATGGGGAGATCGTCCGTGCTGGGGATGGTGAGATGTTAAGATTATAATTTGGGCACGTGGAGATTGTCTGTGCGGAAATTGGTTGATTTTATGATAGTGCGTTGAGATCGTCTGCACAGACAAGTGGAGATCGTCCGTGTCGGTATATGGACCTCGCGAGTCCCCCATGGGTCATGAACTCTCGATGTATCTCCGAGGAGTATCATGTATATACGGTAGAGAGAGTACTTGGTATCTGAGGCATATCATTTCATGGCATCACATTGCATTGCATCTCATTACATCATTTATTCTTGTTGATTTCGTGCTTTATTGGTGGTTGTACATTACGTAAAGTCTGATTATCCCTATTGATGATAACTTGGTTGATAAGTATAATGTGGACTTGTAAAATTAAAGACTTATTTTCTTATATACTCATGTCACTACTTTTTCATTGTCGGTCTATGAAATATACTGGGTACACGTGGTTTCGTACTCATACTACACTTGCAATACTCTTTTATGGTGCAGATTGCATCTTGAATTCGAGTACATTTCTTGGAGTTGTGGTGAGTTACTTTGATATTCAGCGGCACATACCTTCATCTATCTTTGTTTATTAAGTTGTGTTGGTATTCTAGTAGGATATTTTTTGTGTTTAGACTTGTTAGATAATTAGAGACTTGTGTTGACTTTAGAAGCTCTTGTACTTATGACTCTAAATCTTGGAGTTGTATTTTAGTTTTTCCGCATTTTATTATAAAAGACTTAGTATTCAAAATATTGATTGTTACTTACCTTTTCACGTTTTTAGTTGAATTAGTTGACTTAATGGGTTGGCTTACCTATCGGTTAGGAACATAGGTGACATCACAACTTGTGATTTTGGGTTGTAACAAACAATAATTGGAACACGTTGAGTCTTGAAATTTTTTTCTATGTAGACAATAGCTTGCAAACAAGCTGTGAAGTCGGAATCTTGCTCAATTCCACCTAAGAAAATGTAATCAAATTAACTTTCTCAAAATTGGAATAAATAATTTTTTAATATTAAAGTATATTTCCACTAGAATCTACAATTACTACTATTAAATTATCTAGGTAGTCATTTGATATTAATATTGTTGGAAATAAATATATATACCTAACAAATAGTGTCGTACACCTTGTTTCTCAGTGTGTGTGATCTTGTTTGTAACAATTTCAAGTCCCTTATATACTTGCATTTTGTCCGATTTGATTATTTTTCCTCGAAAATGGGTGGCAAGGTCAATAGAGAGACGGGATTTTCCCGTTCCTGTTGATACCATTATGAACATCACTTTCTTCTCGTTGAACTTGTTATTATTGATGAAAGTATTCATTTTAGCTACACAAAAAATAAAATTGAAATAATAATTAGTTTACAATAGTAAATAATCTAATGAAAACCACTTATGCGTAAAGTCAGACATTAAAAAATCTTGTAAATATAAAGTTAATAAGTAGAAACCTTGTTTGAGATGGAATATACTATGTCAAACAGATATATATATATTTTTTTATTGTGGCTATGAAAGAAATCACATTCAACTTTTATAGTAAAATCTGTATTTGGACTTATTAATTGACATACCATATTCAGAATTAATGATATCTTTTAGGATAAGAATAAATTTTGAAAAATTTATAAATATGTCAACTTGAATTTTGGTAATTATTATTAAATATATTGTAGGATAAAGTTATTATATGTACATTGTTAGGAAATCACATACAACTGGGCTTTTATAGTAAAAGTGTGATTATGAACTTATTAATTGGTATACCAATTTTTAAAAATAAATACAT
>JAJOOR010012659.1:0-43961 GCA_036250505.1 Solanum acaule
CAAGTTTCCGGTAACTTCCGAAGCACATTTTTAAGAACTTTTTGGGTCAAATTCAAATATAATCATTTCATTAAGTTCTCGACTCCAAACTCACATGTGAGGCTCTAGTTTCACTCTATCATTTTCCGGGTCGTTACAGCCTTCTCTTCCGAAGAAACCCCCATAATAGCAAGTACTTTGTAAACCTCATCAATAAACCTTTGGGGATCCTCTTCCACTTTAGAGACATGAAATTTGGGAGGGTTCATTCTTGCAAAATCCTGAACCCTTGAGGCGGCCGAATGCACAGTAGGATTTACATGACTCACAACATCTCTATTGTCCTGAGCCGTCACCACTTGAGCTTGCGTAGTCAAAGCTTGAGATTGAGTCGTCATTGCTTGGGCCAACATTTGAAAAGCTGACCTATCCTCCATGTCCGACATAGCCGAAGGATTAATCAGAGCTTGATCAACTTGAGGAGCTTGATTAGCTTGAGAAGTTTCTCCATTCACATTGTCACCCTCTATTCTTCTAACGTTAGCCCTTCGTGTATTCATATCCTGAAGATATAAGAGAAGGCTTAGGTGAGGAACTTTATATAGTTAAACTCTAAGGCATAAATTAAGAGTAAGGAAAGAAGCAAAATTTCCTAAACATATTATCGCCTCTCATTCATAACTGTGGTGCGCTTCACATGAACAAGACTCTACTAGATATGGCTTATGAGACATCATCGTAGAAGCATTCTAAACCCTGTGCTCTGATTACCAAGTTTGTCACGACCAAGGGCTACCCCCTAGATGTAAAAAGGAACATAGAACCCCTAAAGGCCCCATGTAAGCCACTTAGCATATCATAACATAAAGCATTAGAACCTTAAGAGTAAAACACATTTTTCAAGTCCAAAATTTTTATAAAGGAAAGCGGAAGTCAAGACTTTTCTAAATTATCCATCTATTACAATACTTGAATCAAAATAGGGTCACAACCCTTACGACATAATCCAAAAATTAAGTGAAGAATGAAACTACAAATAAAAGCATCATCCTCGAATCATGAGGACTCACCACAAGCAAGGAAAAATGAACAAATCCAACCTCTACCACAATGGGGACCACCTTGAGAACTGGACCATACACTTGGGAAATATATGGGTTAGTACAAAATTGCACTAAGTACGATAGTCATGCACAAAATCACGAAAACATGCTAAAAGGGACATTTTAGTTGAATGCATGTTTTTTCTTAAGTTAGAGCATTATTTTGAAGATAGTAGAAGAGCATAAGTTATAAGCATAGTCAACTCATAAATCATCATATCAAAAGCTACTTGTGCAATGCATGAAAAAGATCCATAATCTCACCATACTAAGTAAAACCCCTTGAGTAGTCATAGTTCATAATTCATATTCTTTTCATAGTGGGAATAAACCTTAACCGACATATACCATGCGAGCTTAACATGGAATCCAGTGTTACCCACACCGAAAAGGGTTGTCCTACTTGCCTAAGGTAAGACCATCATTTGTTAGCTTTTAGGTGGATCCACTACCTAAATATCCTATGAGGGCACGTAGGTATGGGATAAGGAGATTGTTACTAGAAACCCCCGACTTTCTTAACGGGGGAGCTTCTATCTCATGAGATCACTTCTAGAGACCCGGCCTTTCTTAACGGGAGAGCTTTCGTCTCATATCCAATATCAACTCGGTGCTAAGCATTTATCCCACAGAGTACTTATTAAGTCATAACTTGTTTCATTAGGATACCTTGTTAGATCATGCGTGAGAATTGCCTTTCACCGTCCATATCTACATGCAGCATTAGATTCAATTAGGTGAGAATTGCCTTTCAACCTGGAATCTCCATTATGTGAGAAAACCTTTCACATTATGTTCATTATGTGTTCATGGAAATAGCCTTTCAATCAACACAACAACATCATCATAGTCATGGACACTTCACTCTCAAAGTGTTCTTAATGCATACACATAAACCTCACCATCATACATAATTCTCATACTTTACCCTTCAAGGGCCATAGATCATATTAAATCAACACATCTAAAATTACTACATTAGATATTGACAATAACATGATTCAAATAGTTCAATTTCTACAAGAATAATCTCATAATACTCCTCTTTCTACAATTCACCCACATCACAAAGTCATAAATCGGGAATATGGGGATTTCATGGATTTTTGGGAGATTTCATCATAAAACTATAATAAATCATCAATTCAATCATAATATAAAGTAATTAAATCAATAGAGACATTTTTTGAAATAAATTCATGACTTGGAGTAAAACCCTAGCTTTTGGGGGGAATTACATTCTTTGAAATTGAGTTTGGAGGGACTCCATGGGTGAAGACTATCCATGGATGAAGGACTACCATACCTTAGCTATGAAAATTAGAAGAATTTGAGTATAAATCCTTGCTCCTTCAAACCCTAGCTTCACCTTCCTTCTTCTTCTTGCTTGGAATCCTAGAGAGAGAATTTTGGGGAAAATTGGTTTTGATTTGGGATTTTGGAATTATGAGGAAGATGGCTTGATTTAGTGACTTAAAGGCCTTATATAGTTAGTCTAATTAAGTATAAAATGACATCACTTAATATTAATGAAAACCGAAAAACCCCATAATGCCCCTAAGTGTAACTGCCATTTGGCAGTTTCAGGCCTCACCTACGACCCACCACTGACAGACCGTGGTTGGACCCACGGCCCGTACTGGTGAACCGTGGTCTGGGGTTCAGAGGCCTATTTTGTAGGACTTGACCTACACCCATCACCCACAAGGCGTGGCCTTAACCACGAGGTGTGGGTGCCCTTCGTTGGCCACTACCCAGACAACTTTTTTGGGTCCACCTCAAGGACCCATGGTTGGTCCTTGGGGGTCGTACCTTGATGTTCTAACACGAAAGCCTATATTTTTAGGTATGTGGAGGTACGTTTACCACTCTAACCCTCATGTTAAGCTCTAGTTTAGCGTACTAGTTTCTGGAGTGTTACAGTATGATGGTTTTAATGATGAAATAATATAGAAGAAAGGGGTAAATAAAGAGACACATATAGTAGGAATGTAATAATAATACGGAAAACACAATATTCGAGGTGTCAAAAAATATTTAGAAAAGAGGGAAATAATTAATGCAAGAAGTAATCTCAGCAATTTAAGGGATTTGCATTAATATTTAACGATTTACCAAGAGAACAAAAATTTTCTTTCAAAAGAGGTTTAGTGAAAATGGCAGCCAGTTGACAGTCAGTGCTAATGAAAGATACTTCAATATCTCCGTTTAAAACATGATCTCGGATAAGATGGTGCTTGATATCAATGTGCTTAGCCCGAGAATGATGGACAGAGTTTTTGGAAAGACAAATAGCACTGGAATTATCACACATAATTTTAACAGGTTTAAAAGATAAATCATAATCATTTAATTGATGGAACATCCATAAGATTTAAGCATAACATTGCCTAATAGCAATATACTCAGCCTATATGGTAGAGAGTGATATGGAACCTTGTTTTTGGCTATTCTAGGAGATCAAATATTTCCCTAGAATTTGACATGTACCACTGGTGCTTTTCCTATCATATTTTTCACGTGCATAATCAGCGTTAGAAAATCCCTCGAGAAAAAAGTTTTTCTCTCTAGGGTACCATAGGCCAAATGAGGATGTTCCCACCAAATAACAAATGATACACTTTACTGTAGTTAGATGGGATTCTTTAGAGGCTGACCGAAACCTTGCACATTTGCACACGCTAAATATTATGTCTAGTCGACTGGCAGCAAGATAGAGTAAAGTTCGAATCATACCTCTATATTTTGTTTCTTCGACTATCTTACCTTCTTAATCTTATCGAGAGAACAAGTGCAATTCGTAGGAGTACCTAAGGATTTTGAGTTTTCCATACCAAACTTTTGAATGAGTTCTTTGCAATGCTTAGTTTGATAGAGGAACGTAGCTTTCTCCTATTGATAGATTTGTAGTCCAAGGAAGAATGTTAGTTCCCCCATCATACTCATTTCGAATTCACTTTGCATAAGATCAGAAAATTCCTTACACAAGGAGATATTAGCACTTCCAAAAATGATATCGTCAACATATATTTGAATAATAAGATTTCCAGAAGAAGATATCTTAATAAAAAGAGCTGTATCATTTTTTTTCTAGTAAATCCATGATTTATTAGAAAATTGTTTAGACGATCATACCAAGAACAAGGTGCTTGTTTTAGACCGTAAAGAGCTTTTAATAGTTTCAAAACGTTATAAGGAAATTTAGCATTTTCAGAAAGTGGAGGTTGCTTCACAAAAACTACTTCTTCAATAAAACCCCTTAGGAAAGAACTTTTTACATCCATTTGAAGTAGTTTAAAACCTTTATTAACGGCAAATGCCAGAAATAAAAGAATAGATTCTAGCCTTACTAGAGGAGCAAAATTTTCATCATAGTCGACTCCTTCCTATTGAGAGTAACCTTTTGCCACTAAGTTTCGAACCACTTCTACAATTTAATTTAGTTTGTTTCTGTAAACCCACTGGTTTCATTGATAGACTTATTTTTAGGTTTAGGAACTAAAGTCCAAACCTAATTTTTGTCATACTGATCTAGTTCCTCTTTCATAGCCTTGATCCAATGTTCATCTGTAAGAGCCTCATTCAATTTCTTTGGTTCAAGTTTAGAGATGAGTGCAACTTGATTTTCATTTCTTCTTGATACTCGAATCTTCATACCTTCACTTTGATTTCCAATAATGAATTTGTTTGGGTTGTTTGGTGCGCTTCGCCATTCATTTGGAACTGCTTCAACTATAGGATAAGTAGAAGTTTCTTCAGTAGTTGACTTCTCAACATAGTCTGTCTCCTTTTGAGTTTAGTAAGTTGACTATCTTCTTCATCTTCGTCACTTCGTGCATCAAACTTACGAATATTGTCTTTGCCATTGTTATGAACAAAACACTTGCATCCAAATGGATGAAAGTATCCGATATTAGGTTTATTACCATTCTATAATTCATATGGTGTCTTTTTCATAATGGGTCTAATTAAACAATGATTTAGCACATGACATGTTGTACTTACAGCTTCTGCCCAAAACTTGTGTGGAAGAGAATGCTAAACAATCATTGTTCTCGCCATGTCTTGAAGTGTCCTGTTCTTCCGTTCTACTACTCCATTTTGTTTTGGTGATCGAGGCAAAAAGAAGTTGTGAGTGTATCATTTTTCATTGCAGAAGTTTGCAAACAATCTCTTTTCAAATTCTCCTCATGGTTGCTTCTTATAGATGAGATATAGTAACCTTTATCTAGTTGAACTTTTTCATAGAAAAACTCAAAGTTCTTTAAAGTATCATCCTTATGAGATAAAAACATTACCCGGGTAAAACGAGAATAATCATCAACAATAACAAATGCGTACCTTTTACCTTTGATGCTGGTTATTCTAGTAGGTCTGAACAAGTCCATGTGTAATAGCCGCAGTGGTTTATTTGTGGATACAATATCTTTTCCAAAGAATGAGTTTCTTGTTTGCTTACCCATTTGACATGCATCATATATATGATCTTTTGTATAGTCCAATTTAGGTAAACAAATTATGAGATTATTCTTAGCCAGTTTCTCTATTTGTCGCATACTTGCATGACCAAAATTCTTATGCCAAATCTAGGAATCATCAGTCATTTATGCTAGGCATATATGTTCTCTAGTATTTTTTTACAAAATCAAGAATATAGACATTCTTTTCTATGCTTCATTCCAGTAGATTGTTTCCAATCCTCTATTACACATTGATTCTTTAGAAATCAGACTTCCAGATTTGAGTCACATAGTTGATTGATACTCAACAGATTATACATTAGTCCTCTCACTAATTAAGCATTTGTGATATCACAGGATTGTACCAATGCCAATAACTGTTCCCTTTGAGTTTTCACCAAAACGAATGTTTCCTCCCTTATATTCCGTAACAGATTTAAATAATTTTTTATCTCATGTGATGTGATTTGAACATCCGCTATCTCGATACCATTCCCTTTGTTTTTCTGCGGTGAACCTGTAAAACAAAATTATTATCTACTTTTGTGTACCCAAGCTTTTTTGGGTCCTTTGAGGTTAGGGTTATCCAAATTTCTTTTGGGTCTCCAAACCCATTTAGTAGTGTTATGGTTTCGAAATCTGGAATTGTAAGATAAATGCCCAACTTCCCACAATAATGACAACTTTTGAGAATGTCTTTTTCTGAGATGGAATTGTTATTGCTAGTTTTTGAATTAGTCAACTTATAGGATAGATTAAACCTAAAGTAATTTCCATCTGAAGAATTTCTGTTGTTAGAGACCTTTTTATGAGTTTTAGAGGATTTTTTTGAAGAATCAGATTTGTTTTGAAAATTCTCAAGGGCAGTTTTCAGTTCCTGAATTTCTTCATAAAGAAGATCTTTTTCAACTTCACTTACTTCTAAATTTTTTATTTTTAAATTTCTCTTTTCAGTTTGATGATTTTGAAATCAATAAAGATTTGATTAAGGTCTGTCACAGCACAATCTAGCAATTTTTTTAATTCATTACAATTTTTATATACCTCATTGCTTGATTGTCCAACTTCCATGAAACATATGTTTCCAATTTCTTTATATTCATTTTCAAAATTGTCTTCACCACTCCAGCTACTTAGTTCTTTGTTCTTTTGGTTTCCTCTGGAATATTTTTTCTTTGCTTCTAGATATTCACTGGCTATATGTCCATATTTTTTCACATTCATAGTATTTTCCATCATTTTTTGATTGATCAGTAATATACTTTCCTTTTCCAAAATTTATTCCTCTTATGTTGTTTCTGGACCTCCTGAATGATTCCATGTCTGATCTAGTAATTCAAGCAATTTCATCTTCTACTATTTCTTCTTCTCCTTTGTCTTCATGACTAGCTTTGAATGCCGCAGTTTTGTTTTGGTATCTTCTTGGCCTTTTTTGTTCGGATATGTTTTCTCACAAGCAATTAAGTCTTCTCTTACCTCATAAGAGGTTGGAGTGCTTAAGTTCATAATTTTGAGAGCAATTACTTTGGCATGCCATCGAGGTGGTAGGTTTCTGAGAACTTTTCGTATATGATCAATGGGAGGATATGTTTTTCCCTAAGGCTTTTAGTTCTCCAGAAATCTTACTCAATCGTGCAAAACATGCTTTCGATTGTTTCTCCTTCTTTCATTTGAAAGAGTTCATATTCGTAAACTAGCTAACTTATGATGATTTCTTTGACTTTATCAATTCCTTCATACGTGACATCTAGTTTGTCCCACATTTCCTTGGCAGTATCACAAAAATAGATTTTCTCATATTCCTCGCTATTGATAGCGTTATATGGAACATTTTTTTATTAGAGTTTATTTGAATATTCTCAATTTGTTCATTCGTGTAGTTCTCCACACTTGGGATGGTGGAGGACTGACTTTCATTTGAACCTTTTGTAGTGGGAATAGGAATATCACCAAGCTTGATAACTCTCAAAACTTTCACATCATATGATTTTATGAAGGTTTCCATCTTAACTTTCTAGTGAGAAGAGTGTTTTCCATTATAATATGGAGATCTTCTTTGAAAGTTTCCTTCTTCAAATAGTGATCCCATGATTTGTTGAGCGATGATCTTTTTCTCACCTATTGTTAATCAGATTTTTGTGAAACGAGGCTCTGATACCAATTTAAAGGCCATGAGGGGATGAATTATTTTTTTTGTGAGTAGCTGACTTGTGAAGATCCTTAGTCGATTACTGTTTGCCAAGAAGTATACTGAAAGCTGGAAAGTGCATAAGGTAAACTTGATACAAAATATTTTATATTGGATGGGATCCAAAAATGGATCTTACGTCCAATCCCCTTGGGTTGCAAGGGTGTTCTCTTCTATTCTTTGTAACCTTTGATGTGAGTATAGAGGAGAGTGTAATTTTTCACTATTAAAACTCAGATTGTTTACACTCTTTTTTTTCTTTTGATACAAACTCTTACCAACAATATTTTTCTCTCCTCTTTTTTGTTTACACAGTAGAACTAGGTAATACAATTCTTATTAAAAGTAGAGTAGAGAATGTGAGATGATTTAGACTCGTTGTATATTTCTCCAATGGCAGACGATATCTCTTTTATAGTGCTTGATACTTGAATCTTTCCTTCGAAGAGATGGCATCCCAAGAGTGGAAAAGAAGGTAGAGCTTCCTTATTTTCCAAAAATAAGGTCAAGGAAAATCTTCAGTTTCCTTCTAGATTTGGTCTTGATTCACTTCTGATCTCAGGTTCCTTGATTGAGATTTGATTGAGATATTGCCGTTGAATTTTCCTTGTATTTGCTTCATAACTTGATTTATTGTTTTATATCAGTTTAGCCTTTCTGTCTTCTTCCTTGGTTAATGAACTTTTATTGGTAATCTTCATTTTGTCCGTTTGTATGCTTGATTGAATCTTTTTTTATCTTTGTGAGATTTCCATCTCCATGATATTTGGAATACTTATATTCCAAGTTTTATTCTTAGTTCTTTCCTTTTTTGATATTGTGTTTTGACCTGTAAGAGTTAATTGTTTATCATTAAAATCTTGTGCTAACCGTCTGCATTACTCCCTTTGCTCTTAGATTCTTTGACAATAACATTGGCAGGGTAAAATTTACTTACTAGTCTACCAAGTTTTACATTTTCTATTGAAATTCTAATAATCTTGTTGTTATCTAAACCGTTAGCTCTCCAATTTATTTTTTTTGGTAGATATCTTTAGTTCATGAATAGTTTTTGAAAATCACTTTTTTTGTGGGTTTTTCAGAAACAACCTCTCTACCCCTCAAGATGTAGGGGTAAGGTCTACGTATAAGCCCCCCCTCCCCTCGACTCCACTTGTGGGATCACACTGGATATGTTGTTGTTGTTGTATATGTAGTTCATAAACAAAGAATGGTAGGTTGATTACGCAGTGCATTTGATTTCTCTTATTGTGAGTCCAATATCATAGGTAGGGGTGGGCATAGTTGGGGAAAATCCAATCTATCCTATTCTTTTTTTTGTTTTAATTTTAAGAACAAATTGGATTGCAGATTCAATTGTTTAAATATTAAGATTTCGGATTGGATTTCAAATTTGGGAATTTGGATTTTTGGATATCCAAAAATCTGAAACTTTTATACCTTATTTTTAGCATGAGCCTATTATCCATATGCTTATTACTAATAAGTCCAACACCATACTTACTAGGTAATAGTTCATATATCCAATTGTAATTATTAAGTCCTATCAGAATACTTTTTGTTTTGACATAATTGTACTATATAACAACATACCCATTGTAGTCTCACGCAGTGGGGTCTGGGTAGGTTAGAGTATACACAGACCTTACCTCTACCTTAGAGGTTAGGTAGAGAAGCTCTTTCTAATAGACCCTTGGCTCAAGACTTCAACATAATTTTACTATGTTGTACTTAATAATGTTAACCCTTTATTTACGCTTTTCTGTTGCATTTCCTGGATAATATGGTACCATTGCTTGCATAATATTTTATTTGGACGATAGTGGTGGGAATTACTAAGACATTTGACTGGAATTAAGCTCTCAACCTATAGGATCAAAAAATCAAAATATCCAAGCTGATTAGTGTGAACCTGAACTGAAGAAATTTGATCCAATCCAAGGTTGTTTGGATTGGATTTGAGTTGTATTCTTCAATTCCAAAACCTAAAATCCTAACTGAAAATTTTATATCCACTCCGAACTATTGGAACTTCCAACCTTAGTCACAAGACAACTTGGTATAAAGCAAAAAAGTGTATTGTAGTATCAAAATATTTGGTCAAAATGTCTTTATATTGTTGATTTTAGAAATTCTGTTTATAAAAAGATGTTTAATTAGTATATTACCAAAATAGAGCATAGTTATAAGGGGTAATTTTACAAAGAGTCTTATAACTAATTGCATTTAAATTCAATTGAACATACAATACTCCATTTTCGAATTACTTTGAGGAGAGCCAAATATTTTTAAAGATCTCAACGGTCGATCTAAGATCTCTGTGATTGATTAAAGATCTCGACGATCAATCAAAGATCTTGGCAATCGATCCTTTTCACGGGTAAGCACATAGGAAGTTCTAAATTAAGCTTTGATTCTTGGATTCATGTTCTTCTTATCGTTGCTAGGATTTAATATTGTGCTAAATATCTTTAAAATAAATGGAATTCGATTTTTTTTTGCAAAAAGAGAAGTCCAAGTGATTCCAAGTCTTTTTGTTGTTGTCAAAGTCATACTTAAAGTGTGCTTAAGCCATGAGACGAGGTTCAAAAGGTGTTGAGCACTGCACCTTACTTTATGTGCGCTTCAGTGTTTTCATCAAAGTTAAATATCCCCCTAATCTAATTTTGCCGAACACAGAAGTTAACGGTCATGTTTATATATCATGCCAACTAGTTTATGTACAAAACTTGCAAAATTATATTAGGGGGATATTTAACTTATTCATTCTATACAAAAAGAATCAGTGTTATCAAAGGCGAAAAGCTCAAAAAGTTCTAAGGTACGTTGGGGGTTTTTGCGTGAAGCGCAAATGAAGTGTGGGTTTTAATGAAAAAAAGTGCAAAGGGAGAAAAATGCAAATATATATGTTTAGTCCAAGACTAATAATTATAAACATGAATGACAAATATATGACCAAACTGAAATAAAACACATTATGATAAAAGTGAAATATGAATTGTTTAGAGTCACCCCTTTAGAAGAGGCTCATTGGCAATGAAAAGAATGCTTTAGAACCTTGATGACGACACTAGAGTGCACATAAAGTAAGTTGGAGTGCTCAACTTGTTTTGAGCCTCGTCACAAGGCTTAAGCAGGCTTTAAGCGCGCCTTTGACAACACTAAAGAAGACTTAGAATCACTTAGACTTCTCTTTTTACATAAATTCGAACTGAATTTTATTTTAAAGAATTTTAGGACGATATTAAACCCTACCAACGATAAGAACATGAATCCATGAATCAAAGCTTAATTGGGAACTTCCTATGCGCTTATCCGAGAAAAGGATTGATCGCCAAGATCTTTGATCGATCGCTGAGATCTTTAATCTATCGACAAGATCTTTGATCGATCGTTGAGATCTTTGAAATTTTTTGGCTATCCTCAAAGTAATTAGAAATGGTGTATTGTCTATTCAATTGAATTCAACTACAATTAGTTATACGACTCTTTGTAAAATTACCTCTTTTAACCGTGCTCCTTTGGTAATATACTAATTAACCATCTTTATATAAACCAAATTTCTATGATCAACAATATAAAGAGAGTTTAACCAAATATTTTGATACATCAATACACTTTTTGGCTTTATACCAAGTTGTCTTGTGACTAAGGTTGGAAGTTCCAATAGTTTGGAGTGGATATAAAAATTTCAATTAGGATTTTAGGTTTTTCAATTGAAGAATACAATTCAAATCCAATCCAAACAACCTTGGATTGGATCAAATTTCTTTAGTTCAATGTCAAACTAATCAGCTTAGATATTTTGATTTTTTGACTCTATACGTTGAGAGCATAACTCTAGATGAGTGACCGCGCACCTGCTCCAAAAAATTTTAAGTCCTCTCTTCTCTTCGCGTTTCAAGAGGGGTGTTTCTTTCCTTTCCTAATTTCATAACCCTAACCCATGACTATTAACTTCCCCGAAAAGTCATATTCTAGGAGATTCGATAATCTAGACAAACGTTTAGCCTCTTGTTCTCTAACATTTCAAGAAGCAAGATCTAAGGTTAATTCTCAAGGTCCCTTTCTTAAGTTCTTCGTCAAAATGTATGTTTGAACATTCCTTACTTCATGTTGGAAATCTTACGGAAAATATCTTCGTCACGAACACTTGTACATAATTAACCGAAGCTCATACTTCATCACAAACTCTTATAGGAAATTCTCATAGATTGAGGCATGTCGAAAGATAGTGTCCTAAAGGATATTTCATCCGCTATAGGTGTATCCCTAGGATTCAAGTAGCTCTTCTAGTATAAACTAGGAGCTAGAAACTTACAAAGATTCAATCAAAAGAAAATCCAGCACAAGAATATACTAAAAGAAGAATTGTTATCTTTTCTTATGTCACACACTATAAGTATAAGACTTAGATTTAGATAGGAAAATCACTAACCTCTCTAATGTATCAATGATTGAATTAGTCAAAAACCATAAAGGCATTGAATTCATTCAAGGAATAGAAGGCCAATCATTTCATCAAAGAGTCGTTGGTAACAACCATACTATGACAAAACTTAATGGCTAATTAAAGGATATTAATAATGGCAATAGGATATTATTTATGGAGAGAAAATATTTAGGACATAAAATAATATTTTCTTTCAAGTATAATACGAAATAAAATAATTCATTTTGAGATACTAGAATCACTTTTCCAACAATCTCGTACATATCTCAAAAGAAATCTTGATCTGTGACAAATTATTGTAGTTTTGATGATTGACAAATAGTCTTGATGTGTGACAAAGTATTGTTTATCATCATCAAAAAAGGGAAAATAGTTGGGATGTAGGAGAACATATAATGTTGGGAAGTAGGAGAACATATAAGTAGTTTTGATGATTGATAAAGTGAACCTGGTTCACTACTTGCTGTGTTTTGTGTACTCTATCAGGTGAACCAGGTTCCAGACGCGAATGCAGATAATCTATACAAATACGATAGATTGCGGGAAAGAAGAAAAATATTTAAGTGCAGAAATAAAGAAATAGCTGAAACAAAAGAGCAAAGGAGGAAAGAAGGAAAGAAATAACGAAATAACAATTCAAGTCGAATAAGGAAACAAGTAAATATAAACAAGTCCTAGGCAGAAAAGGAAAGAGGCAGACAAGTTCAATAAGGACAATGATTAGTTTTCTAGGGAAAGAAATTCCTTTCCTTGTAGAAGTTGATAAAGGAAAAACAAATTCTATAAAGGGTTCAAGCCAAAGAAAGAAAAACTCATCTTTGAATAAACACAAATTGAGATAATTTTGTAGCAAAGGCAGAGCAGTAACTATTATATATTCACGACATCATCATGAGAGCAAGAACCATTGGAGCAAAACTGCAAAGCCTTCATCACAGCAACACTGGAACCAGGTTCATGAGTTGTGTTCGAGTCTGAACTATTTGAATGTTAAAGTCTTATCAATTAAAGTCTAGGGTTATTATATTTTGTTGATTTGTTCTAGGTTTATTATTGAATTGTAATAATTCCTAAATTTTAACAAGAAGTAGGTTTGGCTTCTTGGAGAATAAAGTAGAGAGAGAGTGTTGAAAGAATTGTACCAAGAAGTGGGCTTGACTTCTTGGGGGTAGAGTTAAGAGACTGTTTTGAGAGAATTGTAACAAGAAGCGAGTTAGACTTTTTGGAGAGTTTAGTCTTCTATTTTAGTTAATTGTTGAAAAGTAAAAGGTACTAGAGTTAGTTCCTTTTGACTGTTAAGTTGTAATACTGAAAAGAACGTGAATCTTGAAGTGAATAAGATTGTGGTATGGTTTTTACCTTCCTTGAGGAAGGAAGGTTTCCACGATAAAATCTCTATTTTATAGCATTTTGTTTGTCTCAACAGAAGTACAAGAACCTGGTTATTGTATAGGGGTAAGGTTTCTTCACAAATCATATATTCAAATAATATCTACAAGTAAACCCCCTTAAAATGTGGAATTTGAAATTTTAAAAATTAGATACCTTAATTCTTGCTGATGGTTAACATCTACAAGTTACTTAACACGATCAAAGTTGCGCCCAAGTGCACATTCGGGGTCTCAGTGGTGCACGACCACGCACAGTTTTAATGAGATTATTTAGCCAAGGTCGATTTTGGAAATATCATTTTTTACCCCTTGACCTATATAATTCTTGATATTGTCCTTATGTGTTCAAAGAGCACATCCAAGGAGAAAGGATCAGGAGAAGACCTCACAATTCTATGAACCCAAAACCAGAGTTTGTATTAAGATTTGGTTGTAATATTTTCAATTCCTTATAACTCGGCATGTCGCAGATGACAAGATACCATATGAGAAGTCTTTTTCAGTTTATATACCGTGCAAAGAAATTTACAATATGAGAACTCATTGTCTGATTACGTCAGAACATCAATGATAACAAAATAGCCATTGGTGTACCATTAACATAGTACTCCCTCCATCCTAATCATCATCTATCATATATCATCATTATTATTATAAGTAGGAAGCGTCAAAGATAAAAGTTGAAAGACCAATTTACCCATCAAATATCAAATATTGAACCACATTAATCATTTAATACCTAAACAATTCTCTTAACAAAAAATATAAAGTAACGGAGGAAACTTGCCTCAAGAGAGTGATATACCTCGAACTTCCAGAAGGAGTACCATGGTTCAATCCCAACAAAAATTTCACCCAGAACTCAAAACACCTCCACTGGATTCACATCTAGATAAAAGGAAATGTTAGACACAAAGCAGGAGGGGGACACACAAAGACAAGGGGGACGTACCTTTGCGAGCTGATATCACTCTGTCATACCAAGATGGAGAACGTTGTTCACCCAAAGAAGGAGAAAGAGCAAAGAAGTTGAGAGAGGAGATGGAAACATGGAAGCGGTGGATTTTTGGAAACTGAGAAAAAGAGAGAATGATTTAGAAAACCCTATTTTTAGGGACTGGATAAGGACAAGATCTCAAACACTTAGATTGCCTTTATTTCCTCAACTTTTGAGTAGTGGGCTTTTTTAGAACTATCTAGCTTGGGCTGAACTATCAGACCCTCTCTAATCGTATAATGTTGGATTAGCTAATAAAGGGACCATGGGTCCACAAAATTTTGATAAAAAAAATAAATGAAAAATGTCTTTCCAAATTTCTGCCATTACTGTGCTCTACATTAACCAATGTAGATTTTAATATATTGCAGTGCAGAACATTTGCTCTTGGTAAAAATATTCTTAGAACCAGATGAAACTCAAGTCTTTCCATACTCTAAAAACTCACAGAAGACTAAGCTTTTGTAAAATAGAAAGAATGTAATATTTTTTATTATTTGAGTAAAATAAATTTACTAATGTTGTAATTAATTACTTTTAAGTTTCAAAATTCCGATTATCTATATATCTCAGCTAAACCTTTTTCGGATGAGGATAATAAAATCTTATCATTAATTTTGAACTTATGTTTTACTTAAATTCATAAACCAAATTTTTATTTATTTTATTTAGTTTGATAATAGATTTAAAAATATAATTGTTTATAGAACTTCCTATATCATTGCAATAATATATTATGTGTTTTTATTCAAATAATTGATTTTCAAATAGAATAAACAACGTGTGTGTTCAGAGATTACTATAATTTAAAGTGAAAACCTCAAAAGTATAAAGTTGAATTACCATTGTATACCTATACTTGATCAAATTATATTATAAAACATATAATTAATTAAATATCTAAAAAAAAATTAAATCGTAATTGTATCATATTATACTAAATACTAAAAGTGGGAAGATATTAAGTCAAAAGTTGAAATACTCACTCTTTAACTTTTAATATTATGAAAAATGCTATCATAGGTGATATAACATCAAGAATATGCTTAATCCTCACCATGTAATTAAACTAAACTCATGTATGTATTAACTTAAGGTTTGTACTTGTATTTTATCTCTTATTTTAGTCAGTAATTTATGAAGCAAATAATGGTGTATTGACAAATATGTTTATAATTTCTCTATTTCAAATTGTCCTCCTCTTTGCTACATTTCTCTTCCAATGTAATTAATAATAACTCACATATGGTGGTTACTTTTCTTTTAGGAGAAAGGATTACTGCGCTGAAAATTTGAATATGATTAAACAGTTTTTTTTTTTGAGTTATTTGAAGAATCTTGACTTTTAACTTTTTAAATAATATACAAGTTTTATAATAATGCTAAGGGGTAAACGTGCAAAGCACGTTTCCAAAATCTAGTTATACTAAAAGTGGGAAGCCACAAAAGTAAAAATTGAAATACCATTTTGCCCCTACACTTAATTTAGTATATTATAAGATATCTAATTAATTAAATATGAATTATTAATCATAGCATATTATGATTACATATTAAAAGTGGATAAGTGTTAAGTCAAATGAAGAAATACGAAAATATCAATAGAAAGATATTACATATTTTTATCCTTTTAAAAATTAATTGATTACATTTTTTTCTCTTTTCCGTTTTTGTATATATTTTCATTGCACTTAATATCATACAAACTATTTTTTTTCTATTCTTTATTTATTTATTATTTTATCCTTTATTTATTTTAAATTCATCTTCATGGCGCTTATTTAATTATCCACTAGTGTACTTATCAGTGCTTCACGCAAAATTAAATATATTTTTAAATAATTCATGTCGTTAATTGTCTATTTTTCAATAAGAAGTGTATAAAAAACAATACAAATCAAGTCACGTTCTTGATGTTGTCTATTAAAAAGAATTGCTAGAAAGATATTTTCAAACTTTAATTTCCACTTAACATTGCCGATAAAAACAAGAAAAACATAAAAAAAAGTATGTATCTTCAGAAAAATAAATTAAGTTGATTATATAACATTACATCGGAGATCATACTTTGCAATTAAAAATAAAAGAATTGAAACACATAATATAAAATAAAATGTATATTTATAAGAAGTCATGATGTCAATAGTATTTTGATGTGTTACTCATCTACTCAATTATACAAAAAATATTATAGAGTGAACAAATATTAAATTTTTTAGAGTACATGAAGTGTGAAGTTGTAGAAATGTATACCAAGAGTTGAATCAATGTTTGTCCCTAACACATGTAGAGGAGTTGAAGAGTTCCATAACATTAATCTATTTATTATTGTAGTCATCACTAAAAAAATTAATATATGATAATAACTATTCAAAAGATAACTCCTTCTTTATTGTGGAAAATTAAGATAGGTAATTTTCGCTTTAAATAAGTACAAGTTAAATACATACTAATCACAAATGCACATTTATTATAGCATAACTATAAAATTACATTTTATTATTTGTATGTAAACATAAATGATAAATTTTTCTTCATTATTTTCATTAAATAATTTATTGATTAATTAAAGTTTTGAAATACTAAAAAAATGGTTTATTTAGTTATTTATTTATTTTGTGATTGATTTCTAATATGATAGACCATATCATATATTTTAAGGGGCAACAATATTTAACAGCTATGACAGATGTACCATCGGCAATATTATACCTTTCAACAATGAAGAAAATTTAGAATATTAATTAGAAATTTACAAACAGATACACGAAAAATCAAAAACGTGATACTATTCAGCTTCTTTCATTCTCATAATAATAATATGAAGAAGAAGAAGAAGAAGAAGAAGAACAACAACAAAGTTAATTAACAAAAAATGCTAATTAAACTTTCTAAGATGTTGGTTAGTAGAGTTTTATAAATTATTTTTTGTTGAACAAAATGAAATTTATATATTTGATCAAAATAAAATAAAAAATAATAGAATAACATTAATTAAAATCAAAACAATTCATTAATGAATCTTCAAAAAATTGGGAAACCATTCAAACTTTTATGCTAACAGGGTTATCTCTTTTGATGAATCTTCTAAGATAATTGAGCTTCATTCTTCATTTTGATGAACTTGTACCAAATTAATGTGAACATCTCTACGATGAATCTTTGAAGAATACATCTATGATCTTTACCAAAATGAAGACCATATCATGACATTATTAAGTACATGAAAGATGAAAGAGATGAAAGAAAAAAGAATATAAAAGGAGGAAAAACTATACTAATAAAAAGAAAGAATGAAAAAATGGAAATGGAAATTAACATTGAACATCTCCATAGATGATTGTTATTTATAAATTGGGTAAATCGTAACAATTGTTCAAAAGAAGTGAAAGGTGCATGTTATTTAAGTAGAGAAGATAAATAAATGGAGGTTTTTTGTAACTTATAAGATATAATTAGAATAGTAAATATGATTGAATTTTTATATCAATAAACAAATTATTTATTGAGAAAATGAAGAAAAAAAGCCAAAAAAGGAGAACATGGATAAATAGGAATGGATGCCATAGAGAGGTGTCACATCACCTTCTCTATGTTTCTCCTTTATATATATATATATATATAAATATATAGAGAGAGAGAGAAAGAGAGAGAGAAATTTTACATGAGGAGTTGAAGAGTTCCATAACATTAATAATTGTAGTCATCATTACAAAAAAATTAATATATGATAATAACTATTCAAAAGATAACTCCTTCTTTAATGTGGAAAATTAAAATAGATAATTTTTTCTTTATATAATTACAAGTTAAATAGATGTTAATCACAAATGCACATTTATTATAGCATAACTATAAAATAACTTTTTATTATATGTATGTACATATAAATGAAACAAAATTCTTCATTCTTTTCATTAAATAATTTATTGATTAATAAAAAGTTTAGAAATACTAAAAAGATGATTTATTTATTTATTTTGTGATTGATTTCTAATATGATAGACCATATCATTTATTTTTAGGGTAAACAATATCTAACAACTATGAGAGATGTACCATCGGTAATATTATACCTTTCAACACTGATAGTAATGGCAGTGGACGTTAACAAGGTGGGCGAGGAGGAAATTAGCGAGGCTGTGGAGGGCGGGGAAATGGTAATGGAAGTAGAGGAGCAGTGCAGCCAGGCAAGGAGGTTGCCCATCAAAATGACAGGGCTCAGTTTTATGCCTTTTAGGGCAAGACCAAGGCTGAGGCGTCGTATGCAGTGATCACAGGTACTATTCTTGACTGTGACCGAATGGCTACTATTTTGTTCGATCCGGGTTCTACTTATTCATATGTGTCAGTTCAATTTGCCTTAGGATTGGATGCATTTTGTGATGTTCTTGATGCCTTCATCCATGCTTCTACCCAGTATGAGAGTGTGTCATAGTCACCCATGTCTATCATGCTTGTTCTATCTTGTTTATGGGTTTCCAAACTTGGGCTGATTTATTTATTCTAGATATGACTGACTTTGATATAATGTTAGGCATGGCATGGTTTTCCCCTATTATGTTGTGCTTAATTGTAATGCTAAGTATGTGATTCTAGATATCTCAGGTAGGGAAAAGTTAGAGTGGGAATGGGTGTACAAGCCTAAGCCAGCTAAGGTCATATATTTTGTTCGGGCTAGGAAATTGGTGGGGCAGCGGTGTTTGGCATAGTTGGCTCATATTCGGGATGTTGATGCTGAGTCTCCCTCTATTGAGTTTATTCTTGTAGTGCCTAAATTCAAGGAAGTGTTTCCTACCAATTTGCCTGGTATGCCACCAGATTGGGATATAAAGTTTTGCATTGACTTGTAGTCGGGCACTCGCCCCATCTCCATTCCACCTTTATCGCATGGCTCTAGTAGAATTGAGAGAGGTTAAAGCTCAACACTAGGAGCTTCTTGGTAAAGATTTCATCCGTACTAATGCTTCCCTGTGGGGTGCTCTTGTCTTATTTATTAAGAAGAAAGAAGGAAGTATGAGGATGTGCATAGACTACCAACAATTGAATAGGCTCACAATTCAAAATAAGTATTTGTGGCCTTGGATAGATGATCTTATTGACCAGTTACAGGGTGCATCAGTTTTCTCAAAAATTGACCTAAAGTCCGTTTACCATCAGTTAAAGATTAGGCCTGAGGATGTACCCAAAACGGCATTCAAGACCCGCTATGGGCACTATGAGTTCTTAGTGATGTCATTTAGGTTGACCAATGCGCCTGCAACCTTCATGAGTTTGATGAATGGTGTGTTCAAACCATTCCTGGATTCTTTTGTTATCGTCTTCATTTATGAAATTTTGGTTTATTCGAAGAGTAAGGAAGAGCACGCCGATCATCTTCATATTGTTTTGGGTGTCCTTGGAAAACAGAAGTTCTATGCAAAATTTTCCAAGTGTGAGTTCTGGTAGACTTCAGTTGCCTTTTTGGGGCATGTAGTTTCAAAAGAAGGGGTAATGGTAGATCCCCAAATTATCAAAGCAGTCAAGAACTGGGTCTGGCCTAGCTCTGTGACTGGAGTTAGGAGTTTCGTAGAGCTCGGCAGCTACTATCGACGGTTTGTGAAAAATTCCGCTTCTATCACCAATCATTTGACAAGGCTGACCCAAAAAGAGGTGCCTTTCGAGTGAACTGGCACATGTGAAGCGAGCTTCCAAAAGCTCAAGACTCTTTAGACTACATCACCTATTCTGACACTGCCAGTGGAAGGTAAAGATTTCATTGTTTACTGTAACACTTCACATTCGGGCTTCAGTACTGTATTGATGCATGATAGAAATGTTATAGCTTATGCATCGAGCCAGCTGAAGATGCATGAGAGAAACTACCGAACGCATCCCTTGGAGTTGGCAGCGGTAGTGTTTGCTCTCAAAATCTGGTGGCACTACCTTTATAGTGTCAAGTGTGATGTGTTTACTGATCATCGTAGTCTACAACATGTGTTCACCCAAAAGGACCTGAATCTGAGACAACTAAGGTAGATGGAGTTACTCAAGAATTATGATGTTACCATCCAGTATCAGCCATGTAAGGCTAATGTGGTTGCAGACGCATTAAGATGGAAGACGGTGAGTATGGGTAGTCTAGCTTGCTTGGGTGTGTCCAAGCGACCTTTGGCCAAAGAGAGTCTAAGTTCATATAGTTAGGCATCTCAGAGAAAGGTGGGGTGTTATCAAACATTGAGGTTAGGCCCACATTTATTGAGGAGATCAAGGACAAGCAGTTTGAGGATGAGAGTTTGAATGAGCTCAGAAAGAAGACAGTGTCTTGCAAGGCACAAGATGAGTCTCTTGATACGGGTGGTGTGCTCCATTTTAATGGATGAATTTGTGTTCCCCAAGTGGATGACTTAATTCAGAAGATGTTGACAGCATCCCATGGTTATCGGTATTCCATCCATCCGGTTGTGACCAAGATGTACCGAGATTTGAAATGACCTTATTGGTGGCCTGCCATGAAGAAAGACATAGCTGAGTGCCAAAATTGTGAGCGGGTAGAGTATGAGCACCAAAGGCCTGCATGTTTGCTTCAGCGAATGTCAATTCTTGAATGGAAATGGGAAAGGATAGCTATAGATTTCGTGGTTGGTCTTTCCAAGACTTTGGGGAAGTTTGACTCCATTTGGGTAGTGGTTGACAGACTGACTAAGTCAGCCCACTTCATTCCAGTCAGAGTAGACATTAATGCTCAGCAGTTGGCTAAGGTTTTTGTGAAGGAGATAGTGAGGTTGCATGGGGTAGCCCTTTCCATCATCTCGGACAGTGGTACGTAGTTCACATCCAAGTTTGGGAGAAAATTGCACAACGAGTTGGGCACTCGACTCAATTTTAGCACCGTCTTGCATCCACAAACGGACAGAGAACTATTCAAGTGTTAGAGGACATGTTGAGGGCATGTGTGATTGAATTTGGATAAGTTCCTACCTTTGTGTGAGTTCTCCTATAATAATAGTTACCACTCCAATATTTACATGGCACCGTTCGAGGTACTTTATGGGAGGGGATGTAGATCACCCATATGGTGGTTTGAGGTGGAAATGTGAAACCCTTGGGGGTTGATTTGGCGAAAGATGCTCAGGATAAGGTGAGAAACATCCAATCTAAGCTTCTAGCATCCTAGAGTCGACAGAAAAAGTATGAAGACCGTAAGGTAAGGGACCTGACATTTCAGGCTAGTGAGCAAGTTCTTCTAAAATTGTCACCCATAAAGGGGGTGATGGGATTCGGCAAGAAGGGCAAGCTTAGTCCTCGATACATCGGGCCATTTGAGATTTTTGACTATGTAGGGCCAGTGGCTTATACGTTGGCTTTACCGCCTAACATATTTGGAGTCCATCCAGTGTTCCATGTGTCCATGTTGAAGAAGTATCATGGGGATGGAGATTACATCATAAAGTGGGACTAAGTTTTATTAGACAAAGACCTTCAGAATGAGGATGAACCGGTTGCAATTCATGATCGCGATGATCGAAAGTTAAGGACCAAGGAGATAAAATCCGTGAAAGTTCAATGGAAGCATCATCCGGTAATGGATGGGGGATTTAATTAAGAATTTGATCATGTGGGTGGATAGCCAAGACGTTAAGGAGCCTGTACGGCTTAGCTGAATCAAATTCGGGCCAATAGAACTCCCAAAACTGATCATGGCATGAAATGGTAGTTTTAGAACGTCAATGTTTGAAGGTGTATTGCGAAATGGGAGCTTGGAACTCAAATTTCGAGTTTCTGTCTCTGTGCAAGCTGCCAGGGCAAGTGTACTGACGTGCTCCTAAATCTAAACTTATCAAAAATAATAAAACAACAACCTAACCAAGCCCCCATAAGCTTGGCAGGTACAAACAACACACAAGACCACCTACTCAGGCCCCCATAAGCCCGAAAGGTGCCAATCAGTCTATATACCCCTATTAGTAGTCCCCTAGCCTCCTAGGCAGTCACATAGCCCTCTTAGGCATTAATATATCCCGGTAGGAAGCACATAGCTCTCTCAGGCATCAACATAGCTTATAGACAACTCATAGCCCTTTAGGCAACAATATGGCCCTGTAGGAAGCACATAGCCTTCTTAAGCGTCAATATAGCCCTGTAGGCAACTCATAGCCCTTCTAGGCATCAATATATCCCCTTAGTCAACTCATAGCCCTTTTAGGCATCCATATAGCCCCGTAGGCAGAACATAGCCCTTCTAGGCATAAATCACATTCCTGCAGCTAACCACAATAGCCCCAAGGGAAACAATAACAATCCAATCACTAAAAGTGAGCAATTTAGTTATAAGCAACCTATACAAATAGCCTCTAAGTCGTGTCCAACATAGGGACGCTACTATCTGAATAAGAATCCCGACAAAGTAGGATTATATCAACTCGAGAAGCCAACAATCAACAATAATGGCTACAAGTATAACTAGGATAACAACCCAATTACATTGGTCCTAAGCTTTAAGGAAACATGCCGTAAGTAGGAAATAACCTTAACATACCTTTTTCGCTGAATTCACGTGGCCTAACGACTTTTAATCACAACCCCCTTGATACTACAACAAGGCAGAACCATAATCAACACACAAGAATCGAAGATACCACGATAATCCGATAAAAGATATGTATTTCCATCGCAAATTGTTATTTGTGGCTTATTAAAGCTAAAATCGATGGAAGAAGGGTCATACCTTGATCTTAAGTTCATAATACACCTCAAAACCTTAAAATATGTCCAAACCTTGCTGTCCCAACACCAAAGTATACTATTCTACGAAATCGATAAAAAAAATTATACCATGTTGACGAGCTCAACGCATAGAACAACTTCCATCAAGAACTTAAGTCAAGAAAATCTATAACTTGGCTGATCCTAGAAGTGGGTTTTGTGAGTTTTCTGGTTCTTCACTAAGAAAAATGAAGAAAAGTCCAAGAAGATCATATATAAAAAGTTCCACTGACCTAGGGGACCCACCTCACGTGCCTGCTTGCGTAGTCTCGCAAAGATATGAATATCTCTCTATTCTGAAGTCGTATGAACAAACGGTTTGATGAGTTGGAAACTAGACTCGTAGACCTTTGATTCCATAGGTCTTGGTCCCCATAAATCTTTATAAATTGGGGAGAAAACCTCAGAGACATTTGACCCAAATTTCAGAGAAATCTTTAAAAAGGAACTTACAGTAACTTTCGCTAGCTATCATTTTGCCACTTACCTAACTTCAAAACTTGAGATACAACCCTTGAACACTTAAAATATGACATACCACATCATTCTTAATTTATTACCCACTCTCCTGATCTTTCCATGAAGATACGAGTAATTTTATACATTTCGAAAAGGCGGGGTGTTACATTAATATCACCACCCAAACACAAATCCACAAAAAGATAATTGATTTCAATTTTTTTATGCTAACATTGATCTGGTACTTCTTCACACCGTCAGTTTGAACAAACAACAACTTTAGTTCATTGATTTTTTGATTGATTTTTTAGTTCATTGACAAATTAATGACCATTCAATGAACTGATGTTGTCGTTTGTTCAAACAGACGGCATGGAGAAGTACCATATCTAAGTTAACCTCAAAAAACTAAAATCAGTAATCTTATTGTGGATTTGGGTTTGGGTTGTGGTATTAAATATTTTGGATTTCAATCCACCGAATTGATATTTATAAAAGGAAACTTAATTTTACTTGTGGTTTCTTTTGTATCTGCTAGAATACAAGATTCCTAGCTCAAGAAGATAAATCTTTGCAGTATATGTATAATAATTTGTGCAAGAAAGTTAACTCACAAGACTAGATCCAAGTATTTCAATTTTGTGTTGATTGACACCTAATACATGTTTTAGCACACAGCCTAGTGACTATTCAAATACATATTTTTTGTAACATTACACACTTAGAAAGAAACTGTTTTTAGAAATAATCAAATTTCAAAAGTTTGACAAAGTTAACCTAAGTATGAGTTATGGGTCAACTTCAAACGACCATAAATCCTAGCTTAGGATGCGTTAGTGTTCTACAAGATACAGTTGGAAATATGTTTGAATTATCTGTCCAACGCCACTGAGTTTTATCAATTTCGAGTTCGTATGAGGGAGATATGCTCTTTTGAAGTTGGGTTGTCTAGATAAGGAAAGTTCAAACCCTGATTTTAGAAGGGTATTGTTGTATTTTCACTACCCAATTAATTAAATTATTTTTTAGTAATTAAGTTGGGGTCTCAACTGATGGGATTCAGTTTACTCTATTGAAAAATAAGTTAGGGTTTTGAGAGAAGAGACAAGAAGAGGAGAAAATAGAAGAATTGCTTGTGGATTTCGCCAAGTTCTTGAAGAATTGCTTGTGATATTTCCAAAGGGTGATCCCTACGAGGTATGTGAGATCACATAACATTGGGTTAATTCACCCACACACCAATCATGATTTTATTCAATGAAATTATGTTCTTGAAAGTATAGAAATTGAGTTATTGATGGATTTGTTGAAGTTTCTATTGGGTTCTTGATTGTTGAAGTTGTTGAGAAGTTCTTGATTTAAATTCATGAAATTAGATGTCATTCTAAGTAGATTCTTGCATATTTTGGTTATGTAGTCGAATCTAAGTGTTTAGGGAAAGAACCAATTGAATATAGAGGGTTTAGAGTTGAAAAACGAGTAAGAAAAATCAGAAAATTGTGGGGAAGAGAGGTGGGGCACCGCGCCAGCCAGAGCGCCCCACAAAGTGTTCTCTAGTATGGGCTATGGGTCGCCGCGCCATCCAGTGTGGCCCATCCCCAGTTCTGTAATTTTACCCCTGGCGCCCCGCGCCACTAACAGCGCTAGGGACGCCAGGTTCTCTACCCTTTCTCATTTCTTTCCATACGAGTTCCCTTAAAACGTACCTATGTTTTCTAGTTGATTTCTACACTCTAAGGTACGCCTAAACATCATGAAATCATACATAACATGAGATCATGAGCCTTGAATCCATAATTCAATTCAAGGAAAGTTAAGAGTCAAGTCAAGAGAAGTTCATAGAGTTTTCCAAAAGTCTTTTACAAATGTTTTAACTTTGTTTTAAGACTTGAGTTATGAGTTAAGTATAGAGTAAAGATTGAAGTTAATTTCTTCAAAAAAGTATATGGGGACAATGTATTCCCGAACAGTAAAATGTTTTCACATTTAAACACGAGAGGAAACTTTGATTTCCAAAAGAGTCTTTGATCTAGTTTATCAGTAAAGAGTAAATGTTTTCACAATTAAGCAAGAGAGGGAACTTTGATTTCCAAGAAGAGCTTTTGAGCTAAGTTTTGATAAATTATCTCAAACAACATAAAGAAGTTATGTTTTTAAACATAAGAGCTAGTATTATATTTTGGGAGTAGTATTGAGCACCAATATGGGGGAGAGTTCAGACAACTCCCAGCCCCCATAAATCATGTAGCCACCATAGGTAGAAAAGGGCCATACTTATTAGATGATTCCTTAGTGCTTTTTAGCATAGACTAGTGGATCCACTTAGTAGTCAAGTTCTATACCCTCGGCAAGGTATAGGACGGCCCTGGCAACAAGAGGCAAAATGTTATATAATCACAATAACTCTTAAGTGATGGTTGTCGGTTAGAGAAACTCCCACAACAGTATTTTTTATTCTTATATACATAGAAGTAAATTGTATTTTTATATACATTATATTCCAGAGTTCATATTGTATCTTTGCATACACACAGAGTGTCTATTGTATTTCTAAATACACAGAATTTTCATCTATGTTTTTAAAAGCTTTTCTTTATATTGCATTTATATTAATTCTTTATATTGAAATTAGTTCAGGTCAGTTCAGTCCAGTTGAGACCAGGTTTGGTCTTTCTGTTCCTTTTAAGCTTCTGACTTGGTTTAGATTTCCCTTTGCATGCTCGTACATTCAATGTACTGATGCCATTTGGCCTGCATCTTTTAATGATGCAGATACAGGTAACCAGGATCAGTATCCAGCGCATTGTTGATTCTAGTTGAGCTCTAGAGTTGTTGGTGAGCCTCCTTGCTTCTGGAGGATCCCTTTTATTGCTTTCAATATTTTAGTTCATTAGGATGTCATGGTCTTGTCCCGACGTCCATATCAGTTGTTAGAGGCTTCATAGACAATCAGATGTTAGTTCTTTAGTCTTTTCATTTTCATTCTATTATGTTGAGACTTGAGTTGCCACTTTGGCCAGTGAATGTTATTTTAATACATTCTTAGTTATCTTTGAGCTTTTAGTTTACTTTTAAAAGTATAGGTATGTTGGGTTAAGTCTTCCGCTAAGTAAGTAAGCCAGGCCAAGGGTTCACTTGGGGACAATAATGGTTCTCGGTGTCAGTCCCTCCCAAGGTGTAGACTCGGGACGTGACAATCCTGGTATTAGAGCCCAGAGTTCAAGAGTCCTAGGGAGTCTATGAAGCCTTGTCTGTAGAGTCCTAGGTATCGGTGTGAAGCGCGCCACATTTATAATTACGGGGCTGCAACATTTAGGAACTATCTTACTGCTTTCATATTCATGTCGTGCAATAGAGTTAATCTTTATAAAGTTTCCTTCTAACTCGTGCTAGCGTGTGTCTTTCAGTTCATGCATCCACGAAGAGCTATCAGAGGTCGTCTGGCTAGGAGAAATGTTGAACCACAGGAACAAGGGGTACCTAATGCACCAGAATTGCAACCATAAAGAGAGGTCACCAATGCCGAATTGCGTGAAGCTATCCCGATTTTGAGCCAAGTTGTGACCAACCAAGCTGGGCAACAGTGAGGGAATCGAAGGGAAGTGGCTGACACTTCAAGGATCGTTGAGTTCTTAAGGATGAATCCACCAAGCTTCACAAGTTCAAGTGTTACTGAATCCAAAAAACTTTGTTGAAGAGCTTCAGAAGGATTTTGAGATCATGCATGTTGCTGATACTGAGACGGTAGAACTAGTTGCACACCAAATGAAGGGTGTCTCTATTATCTGGTTTGATCAATGGAAGAAGAACCGAGCTAAGGGTGCACCACTTGTGAGTTGGGCTTGTTTTGAGGAGGCTTTCATGGGGCGTTTCTTCCCCCGAGAACTAAGAGAAGCAAAGGTACGAGAATTCCTCACTCTTAAGCAGAATTATTTGAGAGTTCATGCGTACAGTCTGAAGTTCACACAACTTTCCCGGTATACTCTGGAGATAGTTTCTGACGTGAGGAGCAAAATTAGTTTATTCGTTGCTGGGTTGTCTCACCTGTCAAGCAAGGAAGGCAAGACAACTATGTTGATAGGGGATATGGACATAGCAAGGATAATGATCCATGTGCAACAAGTTGAGGAGGGCAAAATAAAGGATAGAGAAGACTTTAAGAAAAAGAGGGCTAAGACATTTGGGAATGAGTTTGGGCAGCAAAAGAGTAATATGAATTAACCTTCCTTCCAACCGAAACCAAAGGTACCTATTCCATCATCTGCTAGTGCACCTACACCAAAGACCAAAGGTGAGTACAATAGTCAGAATTTCAGACCTAAACCTGCCTATTCTTAAGGTAGTATGGCACAAGGGGGTAGTAATCTTTCTGTATATGCTAAGTGTTGTAGGAACTACTCAGATATGTGTCATGATGGATCCACTAATTGCTTCAAGTGTGGCCAGAACGGTCATTTTATGCGAATGTGTCCAAAGAACAAGCAGGGAAATGGTAATAGGGGCAATAGAGCCTAGTCTTCTTCAGTTGCTCCACCAGACAAAGCCGCATCTAGAGGAGCTACTTCAGAGGCAGGCGGAAGAGGAAACCGTCTTTATTCTATCACTAGTCGGCAAGAGGAAGAGGATTCTCCAGATGTTGCCACTGGTATGATCCAAGTCTTTAACTTTGATGTTTATGCTTTGCTAGATCCAAGAGCGAGTTTATCCTTTGTAACTCCTTATGTTACGATGAATTTTAATATTCTTCCTGAAAAACTTAGTGAGCCCTTCAGTGTTTCTTCACCTATTGGTGAGTCTATTCTAGCGAAGAGAGTCTATCGTGATTGTACCATTTTCATCAATCACAAGAGCACCATGGCTGATTTAGTTGAGTTAGACATGGTAGATTTTGATGTTATTCTTCGTATGGGCTGACTTCATACATGTTATGCCTTAGTTGATTGTAGAACTCGAGTTGTCAAGTTCCAGTCTCCAAATGAGCCAGTCTTAGAGTGGAAAAGTAGTTTAGCAGTACCTAAGCGTTGTTTTATTTTGTACCTTAAGGCAAGAAAGTTAGTTTCCAAGGGGTGTGTCTACCACTTAGTCTGAGTTAATAACTCTAGTGTTGAGATACCTCCTATTTAGTCAGTTTCAGTAGTAAAAGAGTTCCCAGACGTCTTTCTAGATCATCTACCCAGAGTCCCTCCTGAGAGGGAAATAGACTTCAGTATAGATATTCTTCTCGATACTCATCCAATATCTATTTCGTCATATAGGATGGCACCAACAAAGTTGAAAAAGTTAAAAAAGCAGTTGAAAGATCTCATTGAGAAGGGTTTTATTCGACCAAGTGTCTCACCTTGGGGTGTCCTATCTTATTTGTGAGGAAGAAGGATGGTTCCTTAGAATGTGTATATACTACCGTTAGTTGAACAAGGTTACCATCAAGAATAAGTATCCTCTTCCGAGAATTGATGACCTTTTCGATCAGCTTCAAGGTGCCACCTGGTTCTCTAAGATAAACCTCAAATCAGGCTACCATCAGTTGAGGGTAAGGGAATGTGATATTCCAAAGACAGATTTCAGGACCCGTTACGGTCATTATGAGTTTCTGATCATGTCGTTCGATTTAACCAATGTACCTGTAGCATTCATGCACCTTATGAATAGAGTATTCAAGCCTTATTTAGATATGTTTGTTATCGTGTTCATTGATGACATACTAATATATTCAAGGAATGAGAAAGATCACGCTAGCCATCTCAGAATAGTTCTCCAAACTCTAAGGGATAGAGAGTTGTATGTCGAGTTCTCTATGTGTTAGTTTTGGTTTGAGTCTGTGGCATTCTTAGGCCACATTGTTTCAGGTGATGGAATTAGAGTTGACACAGAAAATAGAGGCAGTGCAGAATTGGCCTAGACCCACATCTCCAACCAACATTAGGAGTTTCTTGGGTTTGGCTGGCTATTATAGAAGGTTCGTAGAGGGGTTGTCATCTATTTCGTCCCCTTTGCCCAAGTTAACTCAGAAAACGGTTAAGTTTCAATGGTCTGAAGCTTGTGAGAAAAGGTTTCAAGAATTGAAAAAGAGGTTGACTACTGCCCCAGTATTGACCTTACCAAAAGGTACACAAGGCTTTGTTGTATATTGTGATGCGTCCAGAGTTGGTTTGGGTTGTGTATTAATTCAGAATGACAAAGTTATAGCTTATGCCTCCAGACAGTTTAAAGTTCATGAGAAGAAATACCCAACCCATAATCTAGAGCTAGCTACCATAGTATTTGCTTTGAAAATATGGCGCCACTATCTTTATGGTGTTCATGTAGATGTGTTCACCGATCACAAGAGTCTTCAGTATATGTTTAGTTAGAAAGAGCTTAATCTCAAACAAAGGAGGTGGTTAGAGTTACTCAAGGATTATGACATGAGTATTCTCTATCACCCAGGTAAGGCTAATGTTGTTGATAATGCCTTGAGTAGGTTGTCTATGGGTAGTACTACCCATGTTGTGGAAGAGAAGAGACAACTAGTAAAAGATGTGCATAGACTTGCATGATTGGGAGTTCGCCTAATGGATTCCACATAAGGGAGGGGTAGTTCTGATGAATGGGGCTGAATCATCATTAGTGTCAAAAGTGAAAGATAAACAAGTACAAGACCCTATTTTACTTGAATTTTAAGGCAAATGTTCATAAGCAAAAAGTATTGGCTTTTGAACAAAGGGGAGATGGTGTATTGAGGTATCAAGGTAGATTGTATGTACTAAGGTTGGATGAAATCCATGAGAGGATCATAGAGGAAGCTCATAGCTCCAGATATTCTATCCATCCGGGTTCCACAAAGATGTATCGTGACTTGAGAGAAGTATATTGGTGGAATAATATGAAAAAAGGTATTGCTAAGTTCGTTGCTAAATGCCTGAATTGTCAACAAGTTAAAGTAGAGCACCAAAGGCCAGGTGGTATGGCTCAGATCATAGAACTTCCAAAATGGAAGTGGGAGATGATCAATATGGATTTCGTTACTGGGTTGATACGATCTCGCAAATAACATGATTCTATTTGGGTGATTGTTGATAGAATGAAAAAATCAGCCCACTCTTTGCCGGTAAAGACTACCCATTCGGTAGAGGACTATGCCAAGTTTTATCGTCAAGAGGTATTTAGACTTCATGGGGTTGCAGTTTCTATTATATCAGATAGAGGTGCATAATTTACTGCACAGTTCTGGAAATTTTTTCAGAAAGGCTTGGGTTCAAAGGTGAACTTGAGTACTGATTTTCATCCTCAGATGGTCAAGCAGAGCGCACCATTAAGACTTTAGAAGATATGTTGAGGGCTGCGTTATTAATTTCAAGGGTAATTGGGATGATCACCTACCTCTCATCGAGTTTGCTTACAGCAATAGTTACCACTCTAGAATCTAAATGGGTTTGTATGAGGCTCTTTATGGGAGAAGATGCAGATCTCGTATTGGATGGTTTGAAGTTGGTGAAGCTGGATTGATTGGACCAGCCTTAGTTCATCAATCTATGGAGAAAGTGGAAGTTATTCAAGAGAGGCTGAAAATAGCGCAGAATAGTCAGAAATCCTACACTGATGTTAGGAGAAGGGAGTTAATGTTTGAAGTAGATTTAATGTTTGAAGTAGATGATTGGGTATACTTGAAAGTTGCACCAATGAAGGATGTTATGAGATTTGGTAAGAAGGGGAAGCTTAGTCCCCGGTATATTGGCCTTTACAGAATATCCAAAAGGATTGGTAATGTATCTTATGAGTTGGAGCTACCACAAGAGTTAGTAGTAGTTCATCTAGTGTTCCACATCTCAATGCTTAAAAAGTGTATGGGTGATCCTTCATTAATCATACCAACTGAAGATATTGGTATCAAGGATAAATTTTCCTATGTGGAGACTCCTGTTCACATTCTAGATTGCCAAGTTCGCAAGTTGAGAACAAAAGACGTAGCATCAGTCAAAGTTCTGTGGAGAATTCAGTTTGTTGAGGAAGCCACTTGGGAAGCTGAGGAGGATATGAAGAAAACATACCCACATCTCTTCGAATCCGGAGAAGTTCCAAATTAAGGTACTAATCCTTTTCTTGACATTTATTTTAAGTTGGCATGTTGTATTTACATTTTACTTGTTGGGTGTTTGAGCAAGATTTTAGATGTTACGCTTTAGCCTACTAAGAGTAATCTCATTCGAGGATGAATGTTCCCTAGGAGGAGATATTATCACATACCGCATCTAGAAAGAACTAGAAAATAGAAAGAAACCGTTTTTGGAAATAATCAAACTTGGAAAGTTTGACAAAGTTAAGCTCTTTGAATTATCTTTCCAACTCCACCGAGTTTGATCTATTTCTAGTTCGTATAAGGGAGATATGCCAATTAGAAGTTCGGCTGTCTAGGTAAGGAAACTCAAAACCGGATTTTAGAAGGGTATTATGGTCTTTTCACTACCCAATTAATTAAATTCATTTTTGTTAATTAAGTTGGGATATCAACTAATGGGATTCAGTTTACGCAATTGAAAAAAAAGTTAGGGTTTTGAGAAAAGAGAAAAGAGAAAAGAGAAATGAAGAGGAGAAAAAAGAAGAAGAAGCATGGAATCGCCAAGTTCTTGAAGAATTGCTTGTGGATTTCGCCAAAGGGAAGGTATGTGAGATCACAAAGTGTTGGGTTAGTTCACCCACGTGCCAATCATGATTTTATTCAGCAAAATTATGTTCTTGAAAGTATAGAAATTGAGTTCTTGATGGATTTGTTGAAGTTTCTATTAGGTTCTTGATTGTTGAAGTTGTTGAGAAATTCTAGATTTAAATTCATGAAATTAGATGTCGTTTTTAGGTGATTCTTGCATATTTTGGTTATATAATCGAATCTATGTGTTTCGGGAAAGAACCAATTGAATCTAGAGGGTTTACAGTTAAAAAATGAGCAAGAAAAATTAGAAAATTCTGGGGAAAAGGGGTTGGGTGCCGCGCCAACTAGAATGCCCTACAAAGTGTTTTGTAGTATGGGCTCTGGAGTGCCGCGCCAGCTAGTGCGCCCTATCCCCAGTTCTGTAATTTTAGCTCTGGCGCCGCCCAATCAGAGCGCCAGAGACGCCAGGTTTTCTACCCTTTCCCACTTCTTTCTGTACGAGTTCCCTTGAAACGTACCTATGTTTTCTAGTTGATTTCTACACTCTAAGGTATGTCTAAACAACATGAAATCATCCATAACATGAGATCATGAGGCTTGAATCCATAATTCAATTCAAGGAAAGTTAAGAGTCAAGTCAAGATAAGTTCATAGAGTTTTCCAAGAGTCTTTTACAAATGTTTTAACTTTGTTTGAAGACTTGAGTTATGAGTTAAGTAAAGAGTAAAGATTGAATTTCATTTCTTAAAAAGAGTATATGGGGACTATGTATTCCCAAAGAGTAAAATGTTTTCACATTTAAACATGAGAGAAAACTTTGATTTTCAAAAGAGTCTTTGAGCTAGTTTTTCAGTAAAGAGTAAATGCTTTCACAATTAAGCAAGAAAGGGAACTTTGATTTCCAAGAAGAGCCTTTGAGCTATGTTTTGAAAAATTATCTCAAACCAAAGAAAGAAGTTATGTTTTTAAACATAAGAGATAGTATTATATTTTGGGAGTATTATTGAGCACAGATATGGGGAGAGTTCAGACAACTCCCAGCCCCCATAAACCATGTAGCCACCATGGGTAAAAAAGGGTCATACTTTTTAGATGATTCCTTAGTACTTTTTACAATAGACTAGTGGATCCACTTAGTAGTCAGGCTCTATACCCTCGGCAAGGTATAGGACAGCTCTGGCAGTGTGAGGTAAAACGTTGTATTATCACAATAGCTCTTAAATGATGGTTGTTGGTTAGAGAAACACCCACAATAGTATTTTGTATTCTTATATACACAAAAGTAAATTGTATTTTTATATAAATTCTAGTGTTCATATTGTATCTTTCCATACACACAGAGTTGCTATTGTATTTCTAAATACACAGAGTTGTCATCTATGTTTTTAAAAGCTTTTCTTTATATTGCATTTATATTATTTCTTTGTATTAAAATGGGTTCAGTACAGTTGAGTTTAGTTGAGACTAGGTTTTTACTTTTAGTTCCTTTCAAGCTTATGTCTTATTTTAGATTTCCCCTCGCATGCTCGTACATTCAATGTGCTGATATCATTTGACCTGCATCTTTTAATGATGCATATACATGTAACCAGGATCAGCATCTAGCACAATAGTTGATTCTAGTTGAGATCCAGAGTTATTGGTGAGCCTCCTTGCTTTCGTAGGATCCCTTTTATTGCTTTCAGTATTTTTAGTTCATTAGGATGTCATAGTCTTGTCCCGACGTCCATCTCAGTTGTTAGAGGCTTCATAGACAGTCAGATGTTAGTTCTTTAGTCTTTTCATTTTCATTCTATTATGTTGAGACTTGAATTGCCAGTTTGGCTAGTGAATGTTATTTTAATACATTCTCAATTATCTTTAACCTTTCAGTTTACTTTTAAAAGTACAGTTATGTTGAGTTAAGTCTTACGCTGAGTAAGTAAGTCAGGTCAAGGGTTCGCTTAGGGATAGTAATGGTTCTCAAGTGCCAGCCCTGCACAGGGTGTAGGCTCGGGGCATGACAATTTTAGCACACATTCTAGTGAAATTCAAGCACCCAGCCAATAGATTCACAACATATTGGCGTGCGCTACATTAAGAAGAATGGACACGACAAGTCCATACCTGTTATTTTAATGACCAGAGTAAACATTTATTTCAAACAATGTATATAACATAAACTCTTCACATTTGTTTAGCCTCAACTTCTTTCAAGCCACTTGTTTTACAAGCATAGATAAAGCAATATTTATTTTAAAGAGATCGTTAATGAATGTTAAGTAGATGGGTTTCCAAAATCAACTCAACATTTTAGTCACTTTTAATGCAAATATAAAATTTGAACAAAGAATCTTTTCAAAACAATTTAATGATGTTTGCATAATCAAGATACAACTTCCAATGCAAGTGTCTATGATTGTACAATAGTAAAGTTACCCAACCATGGGTTGGGGTCGAGTCCCAAGGGAGCGGTTCCTAAAAATTAGTGCTTAAGCACGAAAATGCTAAAGCTAACCATAGCTAAAGACTTTATCGAGTGAAGACATGACAAATTAAAGGATTTGACACGAGTGTCAATTATCAATGGGGGTTTGTAAACAAGTAAAGAGCAAAATCAACAAAAATAAAGAGAGATACGAATATGGAGATGGGATTCTTGGGATTCGATAGGAATACGGGATAAACTAGACTATTGGGTACATGCTTTTGATAGTAAATTCGTTAAATATTTGTTACTAGGCTAGACTATAGTGGGGGTAAATTCTCTCTCGAGCAACTTACCCCGATTAACCTGGTATCTCTAGAACACCGGGTTGCCACTTTAAGCATAGCCTCCACCTTAGCCCACTCACTCTCTCGAGCTGAACCTCATGTAGACCCAATCCCACAGGCCATCAATTTAGTAGTCTTAGTTTTACGACCTCTCTCTCGAGCATGCCGAAAACACAAAGGTGAAATCTTATTTGCAACTACAATTTCATTAAGTTCCACCACAACTACTAAACGAAATCACATTTACATAACAAATAAACCATCAATAAGCAAGACCCAACAAATAATCTAACCCATATTCACAAAATCAGACCCCCAAGAATTGGGGTTTTAAATAGACATGTAAAAGAGATAAAAAGTTATACCAATCTTAGTTTCCATCAATGGGTATGAAAGATTAAGTCTTAAGACAAGTCAAGAGTGAAGAATCCACAAGACCCAAGTCCAAAATCTTGGATTTGAAACCCTTTGAGTCTTCGAGTTCTCCAAAAACCCTCTCCAAACTTAGAGAGACTATTGTCTCTCAAAATTGTAATCTAAACTTAATACAACTAAAACTGACCCCTAAGAATAAAAAATGAACTAGTATTTATAGTTTTCAGAAAATGTGTTGCGAAGGAGTCATTCGGCGCTATTAGTCGAGATCGCCGACACACTCGACAATCCGCCCTTTGGTCTGTTTCATCACCTTTCAGCTCTTGTCTTCAACATCTTCGCATCCTGGATCATTGGGCGACATAGTGCTGCTTCGCGGAACTGCTCGGCGACACGCCGATTGCTCCTTTTCACCACCGATTTGATCCTTTATTTCAAGGCTCAACACACTGGAACAAAAGGCGAGGGTAAGACCTTTTGGCGACTCGCCGAATGGGTTCGTCGATTATCAGATCCTCATTTCTTCGTTCTTTCAGCTGCCTTTGTTCCATTTTGCTAAGTAGTGTCCATGCTTTCCCTCAAACTCCAAATACCTAAAACTTAATGGTTTTCATCAGATATTGAGACAAAATATGCATTTGAGGACACTAATTCTATCAAAACATAGCCCTAGATGAGTCCAATTTGTGGACTCATCAACACCCCCAACTTAAACTTTTGCTTGTCCTCAAGCAAACTCAAGTTCAGCCGTTCGAAAAGGTGTCTCGAACAGTTCTACACAAGACTCAATCATGAATGTACACAACAAGACTCAATTTATTTATGCAAAGATCAAATGTGCACTCAAAGATTCAAGTTGTGACTCACCAATATCAAAGAATCTCATGCTCACAATACTTGCTTCAAATGCAAGTTCAAGCTCAACCAAAGTGTTCAAATGCCCTCACACAAGGAATGATTCCATTTTCACACACAAAGGTTTAATTATCTAAAGTTTCGGAATCAAATGCAACGCTCACTCTCACAAGGAAGAACACAATGCATGCTTTCACCCATAGGTTTGCCCATATTTTCCAATCAACATTTGTTGCGGCTTACTCAAGATAAAAAAGGTCTTTTCAAGGCTTGTAATGGGGCTGAGTGCAAAGGTATGGTCATTTAGGCTTAGTGACTTTCATCCTCATGAAATGTGGTTCTCACAACACTTCATTTCCTATTCCTTCATCATTCTCTTTAGTGCTCATAAGTCATCCTATTATTCACTTTCCATGAATTGTTTGGAAACCCCATTTCTTTTGTACTTTATTCCACAACTTTCTTTTTCTTTCTCTTTTTTTTATATTGAGGGGTTCTATTTTTCTCAAAACCATGGGTAAGAGGGACTTTCTTGCACTTCTTGATTTGCCTTCTCTTTTCACCACACCCCCAACTTAGGATTTTGGCCTAAGTTGACTATTCAACTAACCACAACTTCATGAGGATTATGGGTAATGGATAAAGAAAGGTCTAGTTTTCATCAAGTTTCTTCCAAAGGAAGGTAAGGCTCAAGGGGTGTTCAAAAGAGGTTCACACATGCTCACAAGGTAGGCCACAAAGAGGTATCTGTCAAATTGGCTCACACTTTTCGAAGTTGCCTAAGATCATATCAAGAGATAGCTTTACTTAGTCGATTGGACCAACGGGGAAAATTCTAGGTTTATTAATGCATGGTTTACAGTAAGCTCATCACAGAAGGCATCGACACTAAAGTAAAACAAGACTCCACACTTTCTCTAGTGTGCAACGGTCATCACTAGATAATCAATTTGATACATGGCTAATCACAACGAGATGCAAAGAGTTCACATATTGTCTATGCAACTTCATTTTGCCTCATCGTAGCTGCACATTCATGTTCGTTCGATTGACAGAACTATTCAAGTCATCGGTATTGATTGGGACCGAGACTTAAATTTTGCTAAAGAACAGCCACATACAACATACGAGAGGTGGCAAAAATATCCAGACTGGTCAAAATCATTTTGCAATTTAAAATAAAAGGAGCCACAAGCTCAAACATCCACAAAAAATGCAGTGTAATAACACAGTAATAGCTCACAACCCAAAATATATAATCAAAATAAATATGCACAAAGGTAGGCCTCACCCCACCACAAACAGAAATCATTTGTCGTCAAATGCGAATGAAAGTATCCAAAAGTAAAAGTAAGTAAGTCAGAGAGGGAGGTAAAGAAAGGTCTTGTCTGCACAGTTGCTCCATCTGTCGGGGCCTTAGTGCCCGGTATAGTGTTCTAAATATGAGCATCAGTGCTCGGAGTAACCTCGGAAAGAATAGCAGTGCCAGATCCACTAGAAGCTACTGTGGATGTCTCAGTCGGCGATGTCTGGGTCACCGACTGCACAACCGTCTCTACAAGATCTAGCAACTCTCTGAATATGCTCTCATCTCGACTATCTCTCATCTCCTCATAGTGTGCTGCTATCAGCTCCTCGTCGATCTCTGCATCCAACTCCTCATATGTTATGCCATCCCTCTACACTTCTCCAGTGGTAGCCGAAGGAATCCCCGAGGTTTCAGGAGCATCCTTGTCATCTGCACCCTAAACCAATGAAGTGAAGTCGGTAGACTTCAAATAGTCTACATCCTTCCTCAAATCTGCTACCTCGGCTTTCAAAGTTGAAACCTCGGAAAGCGTTTGATAAAACCTTCTAAATCTCCTTGGTCTTGTACGGCATTTTATGTTAATAACGCAGCTGAAAAAGAACGAGGTGTTCCCAAGTTAGTCATTAATTATAAGCCTTTGAACAAATATTTAAAATGGATTAGATACTTTATTCCAAACAAAAGATATTTGTTGTCTAGGTTATATGACGCTAATATATTTTCAAAATTTGATTTAAAATCAGGATATTGGCAGATCCAAATATTTAAAGAACATTCTTATAGAACTGCCTTTAATGTCCCATTTGGACAATATGAATGGAATGTTATGCCATTTGATTTGAAAAACGCTCCTTCTGAATTTCAGAAAATTATGAATGACATTTTTAATCCATATTTGGATTTTATCATCGTCTATATTGATGACATTTTGATTTATTCAAAAACTCTTGAAATGCATATTAAACATTTAGACATTTTCAAGAAATAGTTATACAAAATGGTTTGGTAATATCTAAACTGAAAATGAGTTTATTTCAAACTGAAGTTCAATTTTTTGGACATCTTATTTGTTAGGGAAAAATGACTCCTATACAGTGATCTATTGACTTTGCTTCAAAATTCCCTGATATTATTACAGATAGAACGCAACTACAGAGACTCTTGGGAAGTTTAAATTATATTTCTCCTTTTTACAAAAATCTATTTAAAGATTTAGCTCCATTATATGATAGGCTAAAAAATGACAATAAATCACCTTGGACTAATAGTCTTACTTCTTTGGTAAAGAATATAAAATTTTGTGTTCAATCTTTACCTTGTTTAACTCTTGCTAACCCGGCTTGGCAAAAAATAGTTGAGACTGATGCATCTAATATAGGTTATGGAGGAATTTTAAAACAAATCAATCCTCATGATAAAACTGAATACTTAATTCAATTTCATTCAGGAAAATGGAGCGATGCTCAGAAAAAATATGCTACGGTGGCGCATGAAATGTTAACCATCGTCAAATGTGTTTTAAAATTTCAAGATGATTTATATAATCAAAAGTTTCTTATTAACACTGATGCTCAATCGGTCAAATATATGTTTGATAAAGATTTAAGCATGATGCCTCAAAATTAATGTTTGCCAGATGGCAAGCACAGTTAGCCCCTTTTGATTTTGAAATTCTTTATAAGAAGGGAAGTGATAACTCTCTTCTAGACTTCCTATCTAGATAATATCTTCAAAACGAGTGACATTAGCACTTCCGAAATAAATGACATTCCCATCTCCCTTTTCTTTACAGAAAAAAGATTAATTACTATATTAAAGGTTCTTCCCCTCAATCGAGACATGAAAGAACTAATTTGCTGGAAAATTATAGATCGAATGGTGATGGACCTTTTCCTATCAATGGAAGATAATCAGAATAATCATTATAATACTTATTATGACGCTTATTGGGAATAAATCTCAATGTTTTGTTTGTAGGATGGAATCCCCTTGGGTAACTAAGGGTCGAGGAAAGGGAAACAACCCACGAGAAAGGGGAAGATATTCTCCAAGTTCATCAAGATCGTCATACGGATCTTCATCCAACTCTCTAATTATACAAAGAGGAGGAATAAGTTTATTTAACTTAAACTCAAAGGCTCAAGAGGCAACCTCTTCAGTACATCTGGAAGATATTCCAGAAAATAGCCCGTTATATGCCCAATTACAGGCATATTTATCACAAAAGCAAAGTGATACCTTTGCATCAATAGCTAAAGATGATAATGATGATATCAAATCATATGAAAAAGTAGAAAAAAGAGAAATAATATTTCTCTTAGAAAACTCTAAAATTCAGAGAAAAGAAGAACCATGGAAGATATTCCAACGGTATTTGCTCAGTGGGTTATATTTCCTGGGTGAGTCATACAAAACTCGGTCTTATTATGAAACTCTGCTGATAAGCACTGGTGTTAAATTTCAGCACTTTTCAGGTTATAATACTAGTGAGAATGTTTATCACTTCTCCAAAATGATTATCAAACAGATCATTCCTATTGAAGATTGGGGTATTTCCTTAATGAAAGAAAGGCAGATTAGCCTTAACAAAGCCTCTGCAAATTTTACATATTGGGACTATGTTCAGCCTTTTAATAAAGTTCTCTACTATAATAATGAGAGACACAAGCATACTTGGTTTAGTAAAGTATGTGCAAAGATATTTGCTAATCCTATTCCAAATTGGTTTTTGAACAGGTGATCTTACCACGGGCCAAAAATTAAAATATTGCCCGATCCATTTCTCAAATTATACAAAGAATGGGTTAAGGTTTCTCCAGACCTTAACAATTTATATCACCAAGAACACATTTGTTATATGCAGCAAATCAAACAAATATATTTCTTTATAGAATTTTCTATTCCCTGGATTTATAAATGGGCTCCGGAAGTGGATTTCACTGAGGAACAAATTCCCTGTTTATATCGGATTTATTATAATAAATTTTGGGACAAGTTAATGAAGAAAGATCCCAAAACAAAGTTTTTATACGGACAGGAACTTCTGGACTTAATTTCCCAGACAATTCAAGATTATTGTTCAATTTCTCATAAAGGGATGACCGCTGACACTTCGGTTAAACATATGGCTAGAAGAATTTCTAACAAAGACGGATCAAAGTGAAATGATTAATAATTATTTGGAAGAAGTCAAGAAAAATCTGTTCCTCAATATCATGCACTACGCAAAATCAAACTCATCTATGCGCAGTGAAACAAGTGATGATACTCACGAGGCTCAGCCATATGAATCAAAAGGACCAGCTTCAGAAGATACACTGAAAAGGGCGGAAGATTTCCTTTCTAAATTAAAGGATAAGATATAGATAGATAATATTCTGAATAATGATAAGCGTTATCAACAGTAGAAACACTGTTCATAATGCTTATCATTATTCAGAATATTATCTATCTACATCTTATCCTTTAATTTAGAAAGGAAATATTCCGCCCTTTTCAGTATTTATCTTATTGTCCTATCTAAGTCGTGATTATGTCTGGCTAAAGAATTATATCTATGTCGAATAATTAACCTCTCTTTTATATAGACCATGAAAGTTCCTAGGCACTGATACCAAAGTTACAGGATCACTGACTTGGCGGTAGTCCGCCTAGTCATAGATTCAGCAATTCAATATCCTTAGAGGTAGTCCAACTACATAAGAATCGAAATACACAAGAATTTTAACATAGTTTCTTAGGCTGTGTGGTGATATTATTTTTACCTGAGTAAAGGGCCTGTCAAGAAACTAATACATACTTTTATTGAGCCCATGTGTCTGATAGTTCTAACCGGGTATGAAGCGCCCTACTTATAACTCTTTTCCGGGCTGAAAACCACGGCTCATCAGACGGAGTCACTAAGACAAAGCCAATAATAGTAGTAGATCTGACTATACCTCGATCTCAGAACCAAGTCAAGAAGCCATACTAAAATTCCTCTGTATTTAAATAAAGCTTAGATCCGTTCATGGTCTATATAAAAGAGAAGTTAGTTATTCGACATAGATATAATTCTTTAGCCGGACATAATCACGGCTTATATCGGAGAAGAAGATAAATACTGAAAGTAAGAGTTAAATAAAGGAAAGTACCTTATTGCCAAACACCAGGGCCTAGAGAAAACTTAATATTATTCCGGTACTCCAGCAAACTTCAAACTTCTTTTACAATAGAGAGGATGTTTACAAGAGAGAGGAGAGAAGGGGTTTCTAAAACCTGCTTCTTCCTAAAGAAAACAAACTTATTTATAGAAAAATAAAAGCATCTAGGAATAGTAGAGGTGGGCCCCTATGTGGGTCCTAGTAACAGTATATCTACTGTTGCAACAATGTTTCTTTTAATTATTATTTTTAAATTTGAGTAGCTAATAATAAATTATAATTAAGAAATACTAGCTTATTTAGTAAACTAAAAAAAACATATATTTTTTTTGTTATTTTCAAATCTTTTAAAATAAACTTACTAAAATAAGACAAAATTGAAATATCTAACTTAGACATAAAAGGCTGAATAAGTTGAAATAAAGACTTTTTACCACAATTTTCTAAACTTGCAAAACTAAATCACCGCCGCCATTAATATTTTGCCTTTTCCGACTACTATGGCCGCCACGGCCATAGGTCAACCTCCTCCTGAGGGTGGCCAATTCACATCTACGTTTGGATGTTCATATGCTGAGACGTTGAAACCAAAAACAACCCCCTTTCAACCCATTCCGTTAAAGCCAATCACCTACCTGCATGGAGAGCCACAAGTTATATGGGAACAAGCAGAGGTTAATCAGATGATAGTCAATGAAAATCTTGAATATGCAGTGATTGGGAAGTTTTTGTATGGCTGGCCAGATATTCAAGATTTGAGAAAACTCATCCCCAAGCAATGCGAGCTAAAAGGAGATTGCAAGATCGGATTGTTGAGTAATCGACATGTGCTGATTAGGGCGACGTTATTGGAAGATTATGTTCACTTGCTATCGAAGCCTGCTTTCTACATTACTCAAAACAATTGGTCCTTCCCTATGAGAACTTTAAAGTGGGATCCAATGTTTAATACGGAGGAAGAGACATCAACAGCAATAACTTTGATCTCTTTCCATTCTCTCCCACCAAACTTTTTTGGCAAGGAGGCAGTGTTTTCATTAGCAGCAGCAGTAGGGAAGCCTCTGCAAGTACATATGGCTACGAAGAATCAGACAAGACCAAGTTGTGCAAGAGTAAAAGTGGAAGTTGATCTGCTAAGGGAGTTCCCTAAACGAATAAAAATTGGAATGAGGATGCAGAATAATGAAGTTGTGGAGAAGTGGATAAAAATCAAATATGATTATGTCCCAAAGTACTGTCAGACGTGTATGATTCAGGGGCACAATAAAGAGCAGTGTTATGTTGTTCATCCAGAATTACACCCGTACAAGGAGAAATCAGGTCATGAAGAGGGCAAAAAGGTTGAAGAAAGGCCTAGCAAAGGGGATGACAGAGGGAAGGATACAATGGAGAGAGATGATGGTACTCTACAAGTGCGTAAAGGGGAAGAGTTTGTGGAACCAAGACGCAAAAAATGGGGGGGAGGAAGGAACAAAGAACCCCAAAAAGTATGGAATAAGGTGGGAATTCTAACAGGAAACAAATTCAACTGTTTGGATACGGGCAAAGAGGAACAAAGTAGAAATCAAGAGGAGGAACAGATAAATGACAAGGGGATAGACATAGAGCATGATCAATCAAAAGAGATGTCCCAAGGAATACAAGGAAGTAACCACAACAAGCAAATACACAAGACAGTGGCATTATCAAGTAATAATAAAGGTATGTATGAGGCCGAAAAGGAAACAAGCAGTGAACATACTATTAGTGAAGTCCGGAGTAGGTTTGAGCAACAGGGGGATTCTCAACTTAAAAATATAAATGAAGAGTCCAATGAAGAGGATTGGATGTCAAGAAGTAAATGGGTAGGGAGTAGGCCTACAACAAGGAAGGAAAGTGGGGCCACATCAAGAAATCTGTTTGCATCGAATTCTGGAGAGGATAAAGAAAATTGCACTAAAGAGGGTGAGATGCCAAAAGGTCCAGATTTAGTTGACGAGGATGAAGGAATACAACATAAAAGAGATATAGAAGAAGATGAAGACATGGACTATAACATTCAACAGATCAGTAAGGCAGGTGATTTGTCTCCAAGGCATACTAACAGCCTGAAATATGGGGCGAGGAAAGGTAGACCAGTAATCCC
>JAJOOR010012660.1:0-44566 GCA_036250505.1 Solanum acaule
ATCCCCACAAGACCCATGATTTCCCCTTTCTTTCTCACTTTAAACCCTAGTATGACTTTAATGGTGAATGAAGGATGAGAATCTAATATGTAATTGTGAAATTAATTATTGTATTATGATGTTTCTCTATATGATGAATGATTACCAATGAATTAGGGCTGAATTTTGATGTGATCCTTGAAGGCTATGAATGAAAGTTGTCAAATTGATGAATGTTCATATGTTGAATTGTTGATCCACTTATGGTGGAGGTGCTACTTGATTATGAATTGTAGTGATTGAGTTATGTTTCGTCATCCCTACAACCCCAAGTGTTGACAAGTATGCTATGATATGAATATGAATGTTAAGCTATGCTTATGGTAGTGTTGGTATGATGACTAGAAGGTAAATCACATGAACACTACATGACTATGATATGAATGAACATTGTTATATGTTGATGGTTCTACGATGAAAGGTTATTCTCATCTTAGAACTTGTGAGCTATATGATGAATGATGGGTTGAATCCCTCATGCACTCTTTATTGAATTTATGTGTAAGCAAAGGCCTAATACTACTTTAATAAGGGATATTGTGCTTAGCACCTAGTGAACATGAATATGAGATGGAAGCTTTTACGTTTAGCATGTCCGGCTTCCCATATGGGTTCCCTTTACGTTTAGCAAGTCCAGGTTCCCAATATATATGTTGTCTCTTGAGATGGAAACCTTTTACGTTTAGCAAGTCCGGGTTTCTAGTAGCAATTTGCTTGTTCCATAACTATGTTTGCCTACATAGGTATTAGCTATTGGATCCACTTAGACGTTATTATGTTAGTTCTACCTTGGCAAGTGGAACACTCTCTTTTCGGTGTGGGAGTAGAACACCGGATTCCATGAAGCTCACATGGTCTATGTCGGTTATTGCAAATATCTCTATGTCTTAAGAAGATGATCTAATGTATGAATGTGACTTATGTAAATCTCTTATGAACTCTAACTAGAACTACTTGAGGGATACTACTTAGTATAGGTAAGGGTATGGGACTTTACCTATGCATTGCACAAGTGGGTTCTTTGAGGAGTTCTTGTGTGAGTCATCTATGGATGGCAACTTATGAATGATGGTAAGGTTGGTTTTACCTATTATGATGTTAATTATGTATGTGATTACACTTGTGTCTTCTTGATGGTTTTACTCAGTATATATAGGGGGTATGGGACTTCATGTGTACATTGCACAAGTAAACTTGAAAGGAGGGTCATGGGTGGTGTCTTATGATAGTATGATATAAATGGAATTCAAATATGTAAGGTATGGGTTATGGATTCTCGTCATGATCATGAATGTATCTTTACGTTATAATGTGGATTGGTTAAGTGTTCCTTGGACATGCATTATGGCTTTTAACTGGAAATAGCATGTTTTCAACTAAAGGTCCCTTTTATGCATGATTTAAATGGTTTTAATTGTATGGCTTCCATACTTAGTACAATTGATTGTGATAACCTTTATTTTCTTCCTTTTTCTACTAAGTGTAGATTCCGGGAAGTGATTGTGTTACTAAGAGACTCAAGCTTGGACTTAGACTTTGTGAGCTTCATGGAATCCGATGTTCTACTCCCACACCGAAAAGAGAGTGTTCCACTTGCCAAGGTAGAATCAACATAATAGCTTCTAAGTGGATCCACTAGCTAATACATATGAGGGCAAACATAGTTATGGAACAAGGAGATTGCTACTAGAAACCCGGTCTTGCTAAACGTAAAAGGTTTCCATCTCATAAGACAACATATATATTGGTAACCCTGACTTGCTAAACTTAAAAGGAACCCATATGGGAAGCCGGACTTGCTAATCGTAAAAGCTTCCATCTCATATTCATGTTCACTCGGTGCTGTGCACAATATCCCTTATTAAAGTAGTATTAGGCCTTTGCTTACACATTAATTCAATAAAGAGTGCATGAGGGATTCAACCCATCATTCATCATATAGCTCACAAGTTCTAAGATGAGAATAACCTTTCATCGTAGAACCAACAACATATAACAATGTTCATTCATATCATAGTCATGTAGTGTTCATGTGATTTACCTTCTAGTCATTATACCAACACTACCATAATCATAGCTTAACATTCATATTCGTATCATAGCATACTTGTCAACACTTGGTGTTGTAGGGAAGAGGAAGCATAACTCAATCACTACAATTCATAATCAAGTAGCACCTCCACCATAAGTGGATCAACAATTCAACATATGAACATTCATCAATTTGACAACCTTCATTCATAGCCTTCAAGGATCGCATCAAGATTCAACCCTAATTCATTGGTAATCATTCATCATATAGAGCAACATCATAATACAATATTTAATTCCACAATTACATATTAGATTCTCATCCTTCATTCACCATTAAAGTCATACTAGGGTTTAAAGTGAGAAAGAAAGGGGAAATCATGGGTCTTGTAGGGATTTGTGCAAAAACCATCAACACGAAATTAATTTATCCACAAATAATCATATACAACCATAATTAATCATTATAATTCAATGAAGACACATTTGTAAAGTGACCTACGAAATTGAGAGAAAACCTAGAATTTGGGGAACTTTGAAATCCAATTTTGAGAGGGCCTCTTGGTGAAAAGATCCCAAGAGTGAAGAGCAACCATACCTTAGTTGATTCCTTGAGAATCAATGGAGAAACTCCAAGCAATTTGGGAAAGACCCTTGAAACCCTAGCTCCAATGTATTCTTCTTCTTCTAAGGTTTTTAGAGAGAGAGTTTAGAGAGAAGTGGGAGAGTTTTGATTTCCATTGGGTGTTGTGTATAATGACCAAAACTTATGAATTTAGACTTAAAAATCAATATATAACACCCCTACTTAAATAGGACTTAAAAGGAAATGTCCCAAAACTCCTCATTTAAATGGTCCTCGTTAGGGACCACGGCCACCATTCTTGGGTAGTGAAAGTGCACCACAGGTCGTGGTGCTGCCCGTGGTGTTGGAGGCAGTAGCTCCCCTTTCGTGCACAAGCCAGCACATGACCAAGGCAAGACCACAGAGCCTTCCACGATCCGTGGTGATGGCCTTGGTCATGACTTGGCCTTGTAAAGGCAAGGCCTTCAAGCATTGGTGCCAAGTGACCTTCACGAGCCATCCCTCTCCCTCGTCAAGTGCACCACAGCCCGTAGTGATGCCCGTGGTGCCTTGGGCAGTAGCTACCGTAACAACCCCCAACTCCCTAAAAGCTAAGGGAGCTCCACGCCCACCTTCACGAGTCGTGAAGTGGACTACGACTCGTGGTCCCTCTCGTGAAGGGTGAGGTAGTGTCTAGGACACTTGGAGGTCCCTCTCCCTTAACCAAGGAAACTCCACGAAGCCTCCCACTTTCCCGTGGTCATGACCACGAGCCGTGGTCATGACCGTGGAGTTTGAGGCAGTAGCTCCAAGTTTGGGGCAGCCTTGGCCTTAGGCCTTGGCTTGCCCCTTTTGCTTGGCACTCCTCCCTTAGGCCTTGACTCATAGACCACCATAGCACACCTAGATGGTCTACTAACTTAGGGGAATTCATTTTATACCTCATTGACATTACGTTTAGGCTCTAGTTTAACCTACGCATTTTCCTGTTGTTACAATATCCCCCCCTTAGGAACATTCGTCCTCGAATGACACTTTAATCACTCCTAGGGGAACCAAGACTTAAGACTACCAGCCCAACAACAACACATATCATTCACATACATATTTCATAGGAGGAAACACCTTCTCCACATCATAAACTTAATGCAACACAATCAAAGAAACTATAACCCCAAAAATCTCTTTATGTACCAAAATTACCATTTTACATAAGCATGGGAGGGATTACCTTCTCCAACACAAGCAGGCTCAAAACAACAATATTAAGCCATCATGCTACTTCATCACAACATAACCAAACATGTTCATCAACCTATCTCATGAGGTCACATATGTCAACATCATAACCAAATGTGATACAATATGAGATTCAACATATCTTTTCGTTACACACAATTAAGCATGCTCATTAATTTTACCTCATAAGTCAAATCATGCAATCATCATACCAAAGCAATTTAACAAGAGGGACATATAATTCAAGAGAGACTCAACTATGTACTTTATACTTCCTCACATGGACTTACACCATATAGGAAGAAAACATGGCAAAAGATCACACAATAAACATAACTCCTAGTTCATTACAAGCTCAAGAGAAACTACTTACCTCAGGTTTAAATAGGAGTAGCAAGAAAGAGATGAGGATAACGAGACTTCATATCGGCCTCGGCCTCCCATGTAGCACCCTCAACTAGATTATTCCGCCATAGAACCTTAACGGAGGCTACTCCTTTATTCCTCAATCTCTTCACTTGCCGATCTAGAATCTCAACCGGAACCTCTTTATACGAAAGGTCCTCATCATCAACCAAACCTTTTAAGGGAAGTATTGATACTGGATCACCTATACACATTTTAAGCATAGAGACATGAAATACCGGGTGAACCGGAGCCAACTCATTAGGCAAATTCAATTCATAAGCAACATTTCCAACTCTCTTCAAAATTTCATAAGGGCCCACATACTGGGGACTAAGCTTTTTGGTATGTCTTCAAGTTTCGAGGACACACGTTATGGCACTTATGTTCCTTATATTGTAATAGACTATTAGACTCCTTATGTACTTGTCATTTCGAGAAAATTCTATTGTAAAGGGCTATGGTCCCTATTTGAGAATCTTATGTGTACTTAGATGGTTTCATTAAGATGATGATGTCTAGACATTCTACTTTATATTTTCTAATATGAGACACTTGGACATTGATGTTGAAAAGTTCTAAATTTCCACATTATTCAATTTCTATATGCAATGACGAATATGCTAAGGGCTTGTATAAGACCCCTTTGGGGTCAAGTACGCCGTGTTACGCCTAAGGGGTGCTCTCAGGACGTGACAGAGCTAAATCATGGAATCTGGTGTCGTGTGAGCTCCCACCGAAGAAGGGTGTTCTACTTGCCAAGGGTAGAACTAGTAAGCATCCTGTGTAGGTACGTAGTTATGGGATAAGAAAGATGTTCATTGGAATCTAGCCTAACATTGGGAGAGCCACCATCTTAGCCATATGCACTCGGTGCTTAGCCTTCATTCCAATATAGTAGTTCATTCATATTACATTGTTGTACTTGAGAGGGCCACCAACATTAGGCCTACCGACCCAAGGTATATTACACAATAAAGGGCCACCACCATTAGGTCTACCGATTCAAGGTACATTAAAAGGATAGTTCATTGACTTTCCAAGAAGGGCCACCACATTTAGGTCTACCGATACAAGGTTCATCATTTCACACATGAAAGGGCCACCACTATTAGGCCTACCATTTCAAGGTTTTACATTCAAATTGGGTTCTAGACTCATCATGAAGGGCCACCAAGCTTAGGTCTATCGGTTCAAGACATAGTCTAAAATACCTCATCAGTCATTTATAGAAGGTTACCAACATTAGGTTTACCAACTCGAGACATTCATTCAATCAATCTTTCAAGAAAAGGTTACCAATATTAGGTCTACCAATTCTAAGTCATCAACACATTTATTAGTCATTTATGAAAGGGCTACCAACATTAGGCCTACCGATTCATGATCATTAAGACATTAAATCAAGATACATTCATTATTCAAGAGGTGGATGCCTATGCCTACCAAGTCAAGATACTTCATTCATGATCACATTCATCGATACAAGAGAAGGATGCTTAAGCCTACCAATTCAAGAGATCACATTCAACATAGCTTTCATTTATCAAGAAGAGGGCACCTAAGTCTACTAAATCCAAGATATAACATTACATTATAGAAACCCTTCACATTCCATCATCGACATTCATAAGTGTCAATTGAGAATATACTATCAACAACAACACAATTACATTCTATACAAGATCATCATTGAAATCACATGCATATCCTTCACATTATACATAGTAAGTAAACACCTCCACCTTTCAAGTGGATCAACATCTCTAGCACAATTCTACTTCAACATGTAATTAGGTCATAAATTACCCTTTCAAGGCCAGGGTCAAAAGTCACCAACACACCAACAATTTACTACAATTAAGGCATGTATAATGATACAATTTAACAATCTAAATCAATTTAGGCATAATCCATCAACATTCATTCATGATCAACAAACCCACTTCATAAGGCACAATTTAGGAATTGGGAGAAATCATGGGTTCATAGAGTATTTTCATCATAAATCATCAATTAAACATCAACACAATCATAATTTGTCATTAGAAACCATTTGATGAAAGAACCCATGATATTGAGGAAAACCCTAGATTTTCATGATTTGAAATAACCTTTGAATAGGCTCCTTGAATGGAAAATTAGACAAGGATCAAGACCACCATAAATTTCTATATATTCCCCACAAAAATTGAAGAAGAAACACCTTGCAATCCCCAACCCTAACTTGAACTTGACCTTGATCTCCAATGGAGTTTCTAGAGAGAAGACTTTAGGAGGGGAGGGGTTTTGATTGGGGAATTTGAATAATGAAATCTAAAATAGGGTTTTAATGTTTTAATACTCTTAAATATCTTAATAAACCCAAAATAACCATCCATACACTTAAAACAATTGATAAACAATTTACCAAAAGACCCTTGCCCAAGCCATGTCCAAACCAGATTGCACACGCATGGTTCACGCCCTGGACCCACGGACCGTGAATCCATTCATGGACCGTGCTACTGGTCTGTGGTCTGTGGCTAGGGCATGGCATGGAGGGGCTTGACCTACGGAGGCCATCCACGGGGCATGGATGCACTTACGAGGAGTGGACCCCTTCCGTAGGTCACCACATTTTGGCCAACTTTCTGTTTTTGGGCAGCCTTTGGGGTTAGACTTAGGGACCTCCTCAAGGACCCCTAGGGTGATCCTTGGGGAGTCGTACCTTGACGTTTGACCCCTAAACCCCTCAACTAAAGTTAGGACAACATCACTCAACTCATAACCCAAAACTAACTCAAAACGACTCTCGTCAAGCTCTAATCGAACCTACTAGATTTTAGGGTCATTACATTTCTTTTGGTTTGACAAATACCCCGACAGATTTCATGGATTTAATGAATAGGGTCTTCAAAAAATATCTTGGCATGTTCGTAATTGTTTATTGATGATATTTTGATATACTCACAGAGTGACATTTAATATGTTGGTTATTTGAGGATTATGTTGAAAATTCTCAAGGATCGTGAATTATAAGATAAGTTTAGCAAATGTGAGTTCTGGTTGAGGTTAGTTGCTTTCCTTGGTTATATTCTTTCCGGTGAAGGTATTCAAGTTGATCTTAAGAAGACCAAGGCGGTTCAGAAATTGCCTAGACCTTTGTCCGCTTTAGATGTAAAGAGTTTATTAGATTTGGTCGGCTATTATAGGAGGTTTGTGGAAGGATTTTCTCCTATTGCTTCGCCTTTTACGATATTGACTCAAAAGAAGTTGAAATTCCTATCGTTGGAAGATTGTGAGAAAAGTTTCCAAGAGTTGAAAGATAAATTCACTTCAGCCCCTATATTGATATTATTGGAAAGATCGGATGTCTTTATAGTGTATTGTGATTGTTTCACAGATCGGTCTTGGTTGTGTTTTGATTCAACATGGAAAGTTCATTACTTATTCTTCAAGGCAATTGTAGGTGCATGAAAAGAATTATCTGACTCATGATTAAGAGTAGTAGTGGTAATGTTTGCTCAAAAGTTTTTAGGCATTATTGATATGGTGTTCATGTAGATTTTTTTACAGACCACAAAAGTTTGAAATATTTTCACTCAAAAGGATTTGCATCTTCTCCAAAGGAGATGACTTGAGTTATTGAAGGATTACGACATGACTGTCCTCTAGCATCCGGGTAAAGCTAATGTGGTGGCGGATGCTCTTAGTCGACTACTGATGGGTAGTGTTGCTCATGTTGAGGATGGTAAGGAGTTAGTTCGTGATATTCATAGATTGGCCCGATTAGATGTTTATTTGGTTGATTCAAATGAAGGTAGAGTCATTTTCCAAAATAGTTTGGAAATGTCTCTTGTATCAAATGTGAAAGCTAAGCAAGATCTTGATCCGATTATGGTTGAATTAAAAAAATTGGTTTTTGAAAAAAGCCATTGAGGCTTTCTCCCAAAGGGGAGATAGTGTCCTTCGATATTAAGGTCGGTTCTGTATTCTAAATGTCGATGAGTTGACCAATTAGATTTTGTTAGAAGATCACAGTTTTTGATATTCTATTCACCCGGGAGCTACCAAGATGTATTGAGACTTACATGAGTTCTATTTGTGGAATGAGATGAAAAATGATATTGCAGAATTCGCGGCTAAATATCTCAATTATCAATAAGTGAAAGTTGAGCATTAGAAATTGGGTGGTAGAGCTCAAATCATTTACATTCCTACATGGAAGTGGGAAGATTTAAATATGGACTTTATTATGAGTTTGCCTCGTATTCGTCATGAGTTTGACTCGATTTGAGTTATTATGGACTAAATGATAAAATCAACTTCCTTCCTTCTTGTAAATTACTTCATTTTTTGCTGAGGAGTATGCCAAGATTTATATTTGGGAAATGGTAAGGTTACATAGATTTCCCTTTTCCATTATTTTCGATCGTGGTACTCAATTTACGTCTTAGTTTTGGAAGTTATTTTAGACGGGTCTTGATATGCAGCGAAACTTAGCTCGAATTTTCACCCAAAATCTGATGGACAAGTCGACCGTACTATCCATACCTTAGAATATATGTTAAGATCTTGCATGATTGATTTAAATGGTAATTGGGATGGCCATTTGCCTTTAATCAAGCTTTCTTATAATATACCTATCATTCTAGTATTGGGATGGTTCCATTTGATGCTCTTTATGGTAGGAAGTGTAGGTATCCTATTGGTAGGCTTGAAGTTGGTGAGGTCTCTTTGATAGGGCCTAAGTTGGTGCATGAGGCTATGGAAAAGGTTTGAATTTTTCGAGAAAGGTAGAAAATGGCTCAAAGTCGACAAAAGTTTTATGCCGTTGTTAGAAAAAAAGAGCTTGAATTCGATGTCTATTATTGGGTCTATTTGAAAATCTCACCTATGAAGGGTGTGATGAGTTTTGGAAAGAAAAATAAGCTTCATCCCCGGTATGTGGGCCCATATAAGATTTTGAGGCATATTGATAAGGTTGCTTATGAATTAGAGTTGCCTAATGATTTAGCATCGGTACATCTATTATTCAATGTCTCTTTGTTGAAAAATGTGTTAGAGATCCAACGTCTATTTTACTTTTAGAAGGTTTGGGATTTAAATAAAATCTTTTTTATTAAGAGATTCTGGTTAAGAATTGAGACCAAAAAGTTCAGAAATTGAGGAATAAAGAAGTTACTTTTGTGAAGGTTCTTTGAAGGAATCAATTAGTTGAGGGTGATACTTGGGAGGGTGAAGCTGATATGATGTCCCAATATCCTCATCTCTTTCACTCCACTCTTATTATAGCTTGAGGTATTAGTTTCTCATGGTTTATTCTTTTGGATTCATTCATTTTAGTCATTATCATGTTTCCATATGCATGCATGTACATGAAAAGCTTGTTTTTTTTGTGTTATGATTTAGCTTGGGGTGATTCTCCATGTTTTATGTGCATTATGATGAGATTTGCATTCATGTTGGGTTGTTAGTTTCTCTCCTACTCTATCTGAACTAGATTGATTCCCATTTGAGGACGAATGTTTTCAAGGAGGAGTTATTATAATCCCTTAAAAATTGAAAAGTTGAAAAGGAAGGAAAATTATAGATTTTAGGCATTGACGCAGTGATTATGTCTCGTTTACGGACAGTAGGAAGTCCTACAGGATATAGAAGGAAAGTCATAGGATTTAGTTCAGATTTTGGAAATTTCGAGTTTCTGAAGTTTGACCTACGAGTAGCCAGGACGAGCCATAGGATTTTGGACAGGCCGTAGAGGACACTCGTAGAACTGATCTTGACTTAGTGATATTTTGGACTTGAACTTGGGTTCTATGGAAGGGGTCTACCGCCCGTAGACTGAACGACGGATCATAGATTGGTCTTATAGGAAGTTGAAGAAATTTTGGGTTTCTAAAGTTGATTCTACAGTTGACTAGTACGGACCGTAGTCCAAACGGTGGAAGCCATCCAAAAATTATTCTTAAGGGTATCTGGGTCTTTTCCTATACATTTAATACATATACTCTGTCGTTTTCATGACCCTAATTTTAAGAACTCTAACAACCTCTCAACTCTTAATTCTACCCAAACCCCTCTTTTCTCTCAAATCCCTTATTCCCATCCAAGTTCATCCTCTCCAAACTCTCTCAAGTATCAAGGAAGAAATCTCGGGCTCAAGCTTCGAGTCACCTTTTTCCTCCATCGCTTTTAGGCTTTGATTATCAAGGTATGTGAGAGTTCACCAATGGATTTCATTCTTCCATTGGGTCCAAAAGATCTCAATTCTCCAAATTCAATTTCACCTAATTTTGATTAGGGTTCATGCAATCTCCACGGGTTTTATTTGATTTTGAGTTAATTTTTCAATTCCAATCTTTCTTATACATGTTTAGATTCAATTACATATCTTTCAACTAATTTTATATAGACCCATGCATTATTCATGATTTTGACAATGAATAAATGAATTTATGATGATATAATATGATTTATGAAGATTATGCATGATTTATGATTCAAAAGATGCTTGATATAAGGTTTCTTTTAAGATAAGCATCAAAGAAATTGTGAAAGGTTTTCTCACATATTAAGAAATCATGATTTGGTGAAAGGTTTCTCACACATGCATTATTCATGATTCAAGGAGCTACTCTATGATTACTTTATGATTTGGATTAGTATGTTGATTATAACCTATCCTAATATTATGCTTTAATAATTGACTTTATCTATTCTGTTGGGATTTAACTTTTCACCAAGAGAACTTGAGGTGGAGCCTTAAATAAGGTAGTCTCTAGTAGAAACCTCTAGTTCCAAACTACATGTCTCGTAGGATTGTCTTAAATGACCTAGCTAGTGGATCCACAAATAACATATTAATAAATGATACGGAAGTCTACCTTGGCAAGTAGACTCTCTTGATGAGTGATGAATTTGCACTCATTTGAGGCTATTTTCTTGTGATTCTGTGGCACTCAAGTAGATAAAGAGGTTAATTATCCTTTGAATTGTATTGTCAAGTACTTTGATGATCAAGAAAGAAAATGATGGACAAAAGTGGAATAGGAGATAAACGAAGAACAAAACCTGGCAGAAAACAAGTCTCAGGTATCTCACTCATGAACGACTGTTCGCTTAAGTGAACTAGTCAACAAGGTCGACTGTTTTCTTAAGTGAAGACGCGGGGTTTGCTTCTGTGAACTGGGCAAAAAAGGTGGAGGTCGCTTAAGCGAACCTCAGTTCGGTTTTGCTAACCTCACGCCACTTTTGCCAAGCTCGACTTTTTAGACAAGGGCAGAATTAGAAATTCTCAAGCTTTGGGCTCAAATTCAGAAAATAGGGTTAGATTTGGGAAATTATTCATCATCCAAGAATTGTTAGAGATAGAACACATTGTAGAGAGATAAACACATTAAAAAAAATAGATTTCTTAGTGTTCTTGATCTAGGATTGAGACATTGAAGGCAAGTTGCCTCACATTTCAATTGTGGATTTGAAGATTATGTTCTAATTTAGTAATACATTTTACCTTTATACATTTCTTTGTTCTTGATTTCTAGAAATATGGGTGTAATGACTTGTATGAAATTTGGGCTTTTGTGCTAGAAATAGACTAAGCTATTTGGGTGTTTAATTTATTGCTCTATTTCTTTTGTGGTTCCTTATTTCTATGCTTGATTTCATGAAATAGGTTTAATCTAGTTTTTATGTTTTAATTTATGGATTGAGAGTGCAGACTCAATCTTATCTTCCGATCTCTGGTCGATGCTTGAAAGAGATTTATTGGAGTGGAGAATTAGATCGATAATCACATTTTGACTTTGAATCTTGAATTTAAGATCGAAAGATGAAAATTTAGGGTTTCATTATTGGGCGGAAGGCTTCCTTTAAAGAAAGGTCTAATTTAAGGTAGTGGGTTATTTTGTATTGGTGTGATTGAGATCTAAAGGAGATATCATAATAAAAACGTTTGAGATCGAAAGATAATTAGCGTAATTGAAGATGACCTAGCCTACTTATTATTAATTGATCTTGGATTGAATTGCAATGGATTTTTGAGTGTTACTTGAACCTCAAGTTTTCCCAATTCCCATACATCCCTTGCTTGATATCGTCTTTACCCCCATTAGAAGTGTAAGTGTAAAAATTGCCTTCTATTAGATAATTTTGCAACTTGTATGTTTAGATTCAAACTAGTATCTAGTTAACCTTTATCTTTTCAATCACCGTTGCATTGTTCCTTGTGGGATTTGACCCCGACTTTTAGTTGGTCATTTTTTTACTAACGAGGACGCTCACTCTTTTGATTAGTTTCGAGAGTGATTTGAGAGTTATCATCTCTCTTTTCGGTATGAGAGTTACATCAGATTCCATGTTATAGCTCGCATGATCCCCCACAAAATGAACTAAGATGCATTGACCATGTTCATGATTTGTGATCCTTCCTTAAAGACTTTTAAGATGTTTTATCTTGGTCATGCATACTATGTTTTTGTCAGAATATTTATGAAGTTTTCATTATGTTTTAAGATGCATTGACCATGTTCATGATTTATGATCTTTCCCTAAAGGTTTATCAAGATATTTTAGCTTGGTCATGCATATCATGTTTTCCTTTATGTCCCCTTATGATCAATTTTTACGTTTATATGCATTCCTCCATACTTAGTATATTCCATGTACTAATGCATACTTGTGCCTACATTGTGTTATAATATAAGGTTTGACGTTTCTCCTCATCCCGCTCATGGCTATTTGATTACTTGACCATGAAGACTTTGTGAGTCCTCATGTTTTGAGGACTGTGTCACCTTTATTATATTTTCTTATGTATTTAGTTTTCAGGTGGTTTACGTGGTGTATGACTTATATCTCAGCCACTTCTTATGATGTATTACATTGTCTTGTCAAGACTGTAATCATATTTTCGCGTTTATGTCAAACTCTCTTATGATATGAGGTATCATACTTTTATTCTTGTATTTTCCATTATATTTTTTTGTAGTATATCAAGTGACTTGTGTAGGGACTCTAGGGGTCTTATAGTCCATGTCACGTCTAGGGTGTACTTTGATTTGTGACAGGAAAAAAACTCGAAAACGTGATTTCTTTTAATTCTTATCCTTTATTTCAGTGGTAAAACAGACGAGAGTTAATTCAAAAACCCTCCAAAGTTGCTCCAAGCTTGGGGACAAGGGTGAGAAGGGATTATACTATAGGGTTAACCTATGGATTTCTGATAGACCTTTGTAATGATATTCCCCCACGAAGATAGAAGTTCGTGTTCAGAGTTCTTCTGTAGTTGCTTTGTGTCCAAGTAGCTTGACGTTTAATTATGTAGTTAGACCTGTCTTACTTACATCATATCTGGTAGATTGTAGGAAATTGTATGTATCACTTCTATTTCTCAAACTAATAGCGATGCCCATATAAAAATTGACAACCACTATGAATTAGTTACTTTTGATACAACATCAACCATTCAACAACTTTTAAAATCCTCAATTCTCATTGTTAATTCTTTTCCTCAGTTTTATACACTATTACCTAAATAAGTTAAGCCTAGGATAGGTTCTAATGTTTGAAACCGTTAGAAATCAATTCATATGAAAGAACTACCAATGCATATGTGTACATTATTTAATTTCTATCAGAAATAATCATATTATTGTCAAATCATCATGGATTTCATAACCTTATGTAACGAACCGATCCGTCGTTATTTAAATGCACCTAATGTGGAGTTCTAAATACTCCTAAAATTTGGTGCCAAATTAAAATTTGAAGCACACGAAAGAATTATTTAAAATTGAATTGATCTAGATTGACATCAGTTCGCAAGAGGGAAGCCTCCATCTATGAAGGCACTTCTATAACTCCTACATGGCAGCTATAGCGGGGCTGACGAAATCAGACCCTAATTTAAAGCAATACCTTTTATTTTTTCCCCCACTTTCCATGGATAAAACATATGAGGGTTTCTCAAAAAAAAAAAAACCCAAGCCACTCTAAGCCTGAGAACAATGGAGGGGAGGGTTTTTAGAGAGAAAAAAAGGTTTAAACCAATGATTTTTGATTCATATTTTTCAGGATTTTCCTTGTAATACCAGAGAGTTGGAAAGTCGAGAGGAAAGAGAAAATACAGTTTTTTGGCTCTGAAATAGGTTCTACGAGTTCAATCGATGGGCCGTAGGAAGGGGGTTGTAGACTTAGAGATGAGTTTTTGAAAATTTAAATATCTGAAGTTTGAACTACGAATAGACAAAACGATTCGTAGAATGTTTGACGAGTCGTAGATAGGTTCCATAAAAAAGTTCCACACTTAGTGATATTTTTGGGTTAAAGTTGAGTTCTATAGATGAGGTCTACGGACCGTAGGATGGTCTCGTGGGAAGTGAGGTGAATTTTGGGTTTCTGAAGTTGGTTATATGGTTGACTAGTACGGACCGTAGAAACTTCCACAGACCATAGGTCGAAACCATAGAAGCCATCCAATAGTTATTTTAATTGTAAGGGTATTTAGGTCTTTTTCTATGCATTAAATGCCTATAATATATTGTTTTACCCCTATTTATAAGTCTTATAACTACCTTTCTACCTCAAAAAATTCCCTAACTCTCTTATTCACTCAAATCTCCAAATCCCATCCACATTCATCTTCCTCAATTCTCTCTCAAGTCTAAGAAGAATACTAGGGTTCAAGATTCAAGTCTCCAATTCCTCCCATTGCTTTTGGGCTTTGTTCTTAAATGTATGTAGGGTATCATCAATGAGTTTTATTAACCCATTGAGCCCCAATATTTTCTTAATTCTCCAAGTTCAATTTCATCAATTTAATTAGGTTTTCATTCAATTCTTCATGGGTTCTAATTGTATTAATTCAATTGTTTAATTTTGATCTTATCGTGATTTTTTTTTGACTCACTTACATGCTTTTCAATTTATTTCATATGAACCCATGCATTATCCATGAATTTTGACTATGAACTCTTAAAGACATGAATTTATGAAGAAGTTATGAATCTATGAATGATGTTTCTTGAAAGTTATGCATGATTTATGAAAAGGAACGCACTATGGATTAGGTTGCTTTAAGATAGGCATCAATTAATTGTGAAAGGATTTTCTCACATATGCATGAATTGTGAAAGGTTTTCTCACATTAAGGAACCATGATTAGAGAAAGGTTTTATCACACATGGCTTAAGGAGCTACTCAATGATGTTTTAAGCTTGAATTTGTAACTTAATTATATTTTTCCATGTATGATGATATTCTTGTGTTTATGACTAATTCAGTTGGGATTTTTACTTCGCAACAAGCGGATATTGAGATAGTGGCTCTCCCGGTAGTAAGGTCGGGTCTCTAGTAACAATATCTTTGTCCCTAACTACGTGCCTCAATAGGATTTTCCTTAGAAATACATAGCTATTGGATCCACCCAAGCTAGAGGTTTAAGGTCTTTGTCATGGCAATCAAGGACATCTCTTTTCAGTGTGGGAGAAAGACACTGGATTTCACATTATAGTTCACGTGCTCTATGTTGGTTAGTAGTAAATATTCCACAAAAATGAACTAAGTTATTATTTAAAGGTTTTTATGAAACTTTTAATATGATTTTAAGATGCATTGACCATGTTTATGACTTACTATCTTTCTCTAAAGCTTTTTAATATGTTTAGCTTGGTCATGCATATCATGTTTTGAATATGGCCCATTATGATCATATTTTATGACCTATTGCATATCCCTCATACTTAGTACATTACATGTACTAATACATACTTGTGCCTACATTGTTTAATAATGTAGGGTGTGACGCTTTCTCTCCTTTCGTTCGTGGCTAGTTGGTGATTATTTGAAGTTCGTAGAGTTGGTGAGTCTTCGTGTTTCTAGGATCAGTTGCCTTTACTTTGTTTTCTTATGTTTTAATTTTCATACATTGAACGTGGTGTACAAGTTATGTTTTGACCACTTCTTTTGATATACTAGAATGGTTTGTAAAGACTATGATTAGATTTATGCTTTTATGTCAAACTCTTCTATTCAAATGATATTTCAAACTTTTGTCTATTATATTGTGTTGTATGTGTGTCAAGTGGCTTGTGTAGGGCCTCGAGGGGTATTATATGTTATGTCACGTCTAGGGAATACTTTGGCTTATGAAAAACTTGGTACTTAGAGCATAAGGTTTTAGGAAAAGGTTCTAAGGCATCTGACAAACTGTGTTGAGTAGAGTCTTTTTCATAAGTGTGAAGCGCGCCATGTTTATGAATAGCAGGCTACAAACTGTTTAAGAAACTTCACTTTTTTCATTACTCTAAAGTCGTGCTATAAAGTTTATCTCTATAAATATCCTTGTCCTAAATATTGCCTGATGCTTTTCAGTATATGGCCCCTCAAAGAGCTTACGTGAGAAGGAATACAGGTGAAAATATGGTTTCTGAGGTTCTACAAGTTCTGGTTGATCCTTTGGCATAGCAAATGACTCAAGACAAATTATGAGCTACTTTTCAAGTGTTACTCAAGCTATGACAGTCCAAGCTAATAGATAGGACATTGGTCTTGTGAACCCATATGTGGGTACGATGACGACAAGGATAAGCGACCTCACTAGGATGAATCCTTCGAGTTTCATGGGTAGAAAGTGGATGAGGATCCTTAAGAGTTCATTGATGAGGTGTATTAGATAGTGGGAATTATAGAATTGTCTACAGTGGAGAAGGTGGAGTTGTCCGCTTATCAACTCAAGGTTGTCTCTAAAGTTTGATTCAACCATTGGAAGGAAGAGAGGGTGATTGATGTAAGTCTTTAAAGGGAAAAATTCAAATGAGATTTTCTTGATCATTTCTTTCCTCTTGAAATGAGAGAATCGAAAGTGATTGATTTTGTTAATATCCAAATAGGTAATATAAGTGTGAAATAGTATGCTTTGAAGTTTACTCAATTGGCTAAGTATGCTCAAACTATGGTTGCCGACTCTAGGGCCAAGATAAGTAAGTTTGTGTCAGATGTTTTTGACTTGGTTGTCAAAGAGTGTCATACCACCATGTTGATTAAGGAAATGGATATCTCTCATTTGATGATACATGCCCAACAAATTGACAAGGAAAAGCACAAAAAAAGGGAAAAGAAGTCCAAGAGGGCAAGGACCGGTGATTGTGACTTTTCTCATTCTAGGTCTGCTGGATATAGACGTCCTCAATCTTGGTAAAAAATTTTTGGATAAGATTATTCGAATGCTCCAACTCCTAAGTTGAACAAAGATATGGTATCTAACCCTTAACCTCAAGGTGGTGGTGGAAATGAATATTCTATTCCCTCTTGCTCAAGGTGTGGTAAGAAACATGATGACAAATGCTTGGCCGGCATGGATGGTTACTTTAATTGTGGAAAGAATGGTCACAAGATGAGAGATTTCCCATTTCTTGCTACTAAGGTAAGATATGGTAGGCAAGTTCAACCTAGTGGTTCTGATTCGGGTACTCCGAAGAAAAACAACTCTTTAGACTAGATAGGATCATGAGGATTCTTCGAATGTTGTGGCCAGTATGTTGAAAATCTTTCACCTCGATGTATATTCTTTACTTGATCCTGGTGCTACCTTATTGTTTGTTACTATTTATGTGGCCATGAGGTTTGATGTTGGTCCTGAAATCCTCTCTAATCCCTTTCATGTCTCTACTACCATTGGTGATTCTATTGTTGCTAAGAGAGTTTATAGAAAGTGTCTTATTTCTGTTTTTCATAGAGTCAATCATGTTGATCTTGTAGAGCTTAATATGTTAGATTTTGATATGATTCTTGGGATGGATTGGCTTCATGCATGTTATGCTTTCATAGATTGTAGGACTCGATATATCACATTCAAGGTTTCGAATAAACCTATCATGTTATGGGAAAGGGGAAATTATATTCTTAAGGATCAGTTTATATCTTACCTAAAGGCTAGGAAAATGATTTTTAAGGGTTGCATTTATCATCTTGTTGAGGTTAGGGATATGGATTCTAAAAGTCCTACTCTTGAGTTAGTTTTGAATGTGAATGATTTTCCATAAGTGTTTCTCGATGATCTTCCAGGTATTTCTCCCAAAAGGGAAAGAGACTTCGGTATTGACCTTCTCCAAAATATGTAGCCTATCTCTATTCCTCCTTATTGTATTGGCGTGGTAGAAATTAAAGAGTTAAATGATTAGTGTAAGGATTTGTTGGATGAGGTTTTTATTAAACCGAGTATCTTACCATAAGGTGCTACAATGTTTTTTGTTCGAAAGAAGAATGGTTCCCTCCAATGTGCATTGACTAGCGGCAATTAAATAAGGTTTCCATTAAGAATAAGTATCTCATTTCAAGGAATGACAATTTATTGTTTATGCCTCTAAGCAATTGAAAGTGCATGAAAAATATTATTTGACTGATGATTTGGAGTTAGCGGTGGTGATGTTTTCTTGAAAGATTTGGAGGTATTACTTGTATAGTGTTCATGTAGATGTGTTTACCGACCATAAGAGCTTGAAATATGTGTTCACTCAAAATGACTTGAATCTTTTGCCAAGGGGGATGGCTTGAGTTGTTGAAGGATTACGACATGAGTTATCTATATTATCCCGGTGAGGCGAATGTGGTGGCGGATGCTCTTAGTCGATGGGTAGTGTTTCTCATGTTGAAGATGGCAAGAACAAGTTGGTTCGTGATATTCATGGGTTAGCCTGATAGGGTGTTTCCGTGGTTGATTCTAATGAAGGTGGTGTATTTATGCATAATGGTTCAAAATCATCTTTTTTACCAGATGTGAAGGCTAAGTAATATCTTGGTCCGATTATGGCTGAATTGAATAAGTCAATTTCTGAAAATGTCATTGATTCTTTCTCCCAGGGGGAGATAGGGTCCTTCGATATTAAGATCGGTTATGTGTTTTGAATGTTGATGAGTTGAGAAATTAAATTCTGACAGAATCTCATAGTTCTCGGTATTCTATTTACCCGGGAGTCACCAAGATGTATCGTGACTTGGTGGAATGGATGAAGAAGGATATTTCAGAATTTGTGGTTAAATGTACGAATAGTCAATAAGTGAAAGTTGAGTATCAGAAACTGGGTGGTTTGTCTCAAGACATTAGTATTCCTACATGGAAGTGGGAAGAATTGAATATGGATTTCACTACAGATTTACCATGCACTCATCGACCGTTCGATTCAATTTGGTTTATTATGGACCGAATGATGAAATCGACTCACTTTATTTTCGTAAGGATTTCATTCTTGGTGGAAGAGTATGCCAAGATTTAGGTACGGGAAATGGTAAGGTTGCATGGGGTTCCCTTGTCCATTATCTCCAATCATGGCACTCAGTTTACCTCTTAGTTTGGAAGTCATTTCAAAAGGGTCTTGGTACTCAAGTGAAACTTAGAACACTTTCCCCCCTCAGACCGATGGACAAGACAAGCGTACCATTCAAACTTTGGAATGCATGTTAATAGCTTATATAATTGATTTCAATGGTATTTGGGTTGATCATTTGATGTTGATTGAGTTCGCGTATAATAATAGCTATCACTCTAGCATTGGGATCACACCGTAAGAGGCTATATATAGTAGGTCGTGTAGGTCTCTTATAGGTTGGTTTAAAGTTAGTATGCTTGCTTTGATAGGGCCCAAGGTGGTGCATGAGGCTATAAAAAAGGTTCGCCTTATTCGCGAAAGGTTGAAAATGACTCAAAGTCAATAAAAGTCTTACTTTAATTTAACGTTGATGATTTGGTCTACTTGAAGATTTCACGCATGAAGAGTGTGATGAGTTTTGGAAAGAAAGGGAAGCTTAGTTCTGTTAAATGGGTCCACATCAAATTTTGAGGCGTATTGGAAAAAATTCTTATGAACTTGAGTTGCCTAATGATTTAGCATTAGTAAATCTGGTATTCCTTGTCTCTTTATTAAAGAAGTATGGTTACGATAATGATGGGCATGATTAGTTACTATTGGCATTGTAATGGTTGATAGGTGTTATCCCAGAGAAGGTGATTATGGGTATTCAGATTGTGAGCAAGAACTATTTAAGAAGGAAGTCTCCTAGGTAGAGGATGGTGATTGTTTTCCCGTTATGTTATATGTGCTTGTTAATTGTCATTATTATTGCACGCATGTTATATGACAATTAAGGAAATTGGAAAGAAGTGATGTTAAATGAAAGATGTTGTCAATCGCATGCAATGAATGTGTTACATGATTTTACATGTGTTATCGTTATTCATTATAGTTGTGGTTGTGTTATGTATGATGATTGAGATTGGGTTCCACGTTGGTTCATATTATTGAATTGGGTACCATGCTGGTACATATATATTATTATTGTATCGGGGTACCATGCCGGTAAATATTATTATTATTGGAATGAGTACCACACTAGTACATAGATTATTGGATTAGGCACTACATTGGTACATATATTTATTATTGGATCGGGTACCACTCCAATACATATATTATTTGATCAGATACTACGTCAATACTCTAGAAATTTGTGTATGGGTTCCATGAGAAGACTAGGTCTAACTATTGTATTTTGGGTATCATTTGTTGTCCCTTGAGGGTCCAGGTTGGGTGTTGAATGTTGGGGTGACCTTTGAGCAGGTCAGGATGGTACGTTAAGCGGGTTAGATGATGATTAGGGAACCCTAGTGGTCCGAATATTATGATGCGGTGAAGAATTTGATGTGGCAAGTGAAGATGTTAAGGGTGAGTTTGGGTCATTTCATAATTTTGGTTATAATTGTGTATCCTTGTTTTACTCATGGTGAGTATTTATTCATGTTTTCATACAATTCGAGCGTTGCAAGGTAAGTAGTTGTCATGAGCGCTTGAGGGGAAATAATGATATGAGTAACAGAATTAGTAATGTACAATGTGATAGAAGGGGTTAGGTTATGATCAGATGTGAGGGTGGAATTCCTTAGAGGTTGGAATTGGCTGCGAAAGGAGGTGGATGATTTGAGGTGACATGTGTGAGTCAACTATATTTTTTATTTACTGTTCTTGTTTATGTGCATGATGTTTTGTGGTGGATTTGGGTCGAACTATGATGACTACTAGTATGTGTTGTTTGTACTGATACTAATATTGATATGTCATTTGGCGTAGTTTGGTTGCAGAATTCAGTAAAGTTTCTTGAATGGACAATGATGATCTCCGATAGCTTATATTTGTTTTTCATTTTAGTTGGAGTTGTATTTTATTTCCTTTTATACATTGTACTCTCTTAGTAGCTCTTATACCTGTTTTGACTAGTTTCTTGGAAAGGTATGTAGGTTAATTGTAAAAGGACGATTTCTACATTCGAGTTGTCTTTACTATAAAGTATTTAAAAAATTTCTATGTTTTTTATTAAATTCCTCATTGTCGTTTTAAATGGTGGTAAGATTTCTCCTATTTAGGTGTTAGAGTATGTGTCTGCACGACTCAATGGATTGGGTCGTAACACCCTAGTTTTGGGGTTTAACCACTCGTAGAATTTGAAATAAGCCAAACAATTGCATTCATGAAATATGAATCAACTTACGAAAATGAAGACAATTAACAAAGATTTTGATTTCAAAAAACATTTTAATCTTAGAATAACTTTGATAATAACGTACACTTTTACTGTGTTCTTCTCTAGAAACAGTGATAACGAAACAAACCATAAAATGTTATTTATAGTCCAAAGAAATTTGAAATTCAAAATAAAAAAAATAAGAAACTCGCGTTTTGTCTAAGGCCTCAACCGACAGCCTATCACAAGTCTGTCACCTTGGTTGTTGCTGATAAAGAGTAGTTGGACTTAGGATGACCTTTGGTGATGGTAGGTTTTATGGCCCATCACAAGTGTAACGACCCATTAGGTTGGCCGTCGTTTGGCATGTTGCTCTTGGATTCTTTTGTTTCATCATAAGAGTAGGGTTAACTGTCTGTCAAACATGTGATGGCCCGTCAGGGCTCTCGTCACAATTTTCCCTCACCTACACTTATCTTTGTTTTTTCTTATTTTCCATTTTGGCATGATTTTCTATTCTAAACATACAAAAAAACACTATTAAATGACACGATCATTGATTAAGAAATCACATTTATTCATAGTTAAAGATATCAAATGTGTCGCTTAATGCGGTACATCATAGTAATTCCTCATTTGGTAACTTATGATTCAGATATTCAACCACCTTCTTTTAAAATCTTAGCCAAACCTCATATAGAACTTTTTCTAGCAGTTGTATAAAGTTATGTATCTTATCCTTAAAATGAATATGAATAAGTCTTCTCGGAGGAAAGAACTTCTCTAAGAATGCTAATGTGAGCGCAACCTATGTAGAGATGGATGCTTTTGGTAGCTCTTCTAACCATGTAGTTCATTCCCCTGTCAGGGAGAATGAAAACAACCTAAAGTATATACATTTTTAAGAGGGATTTGAGATGTTGTATCCTAGACACACTCTAGCAAAGTCCTTTATATGTTTATTTGGATATTTAAGAGGTAGATGTCTGAATAATCATTTTATGCCTAGTGAGTGCAAGATTGTGTTGGTGATGTTGAAATTTGTGTTTTCAATCAGCGGTGGACGTTGAATGGCCCTATCATGACCCACTTATTGAACAATTGCATCAATTACTACCATTTGATTATTTTCGTCAACCATTGGAAAACATAACCTTATATACCTATATGTAAGCTTGATTTCTAGATCAAGTGGATTTAAGGGAGATACTTGACTTCTAGAATTAGGTGTACACTCTAGTAAAATCTACAATGAACAAAAATAATAATTAGTGCAATTCTGCAAAATAATAGTCATTTTATGAATTTCTACCAACTATAAATTTTTAAATATTACTCCTCCGATAATGGTGCCAGAATTTTTATATTGTCTAAATTACACCCTTAAATAAAGATAAAGTGGTTGCTTCCAGAATATAGTAACTCAACTAGGTTGGGGTTGAATTAAATAGAGAGTGTGGTGAGAGAACTTTATTATTTGCTAATGTAATTCAAACTAATGACTACAATTTTTGTTGATGGATTTTGATAACGCTCAAATTACCCTTAAAAATTAAAAGGATAAGCGTCCATGGTCAATAAAAATACCCAAATAAGAGTCGGAGTCGAATCCCACAAGGAATATTTTATCGGCTATTGAAAAGACAAAGAATGAATAGATACAAGTTTGAACCTGAACTCAAGGATACATGATTATCAATATCAAGAGTGATTTTGGTAACCAAACGATGGTTTTGGGCAAAGCCAATATCAAACAAAGAATATATGGAAATTGAGAAATTTGAAATTCAATCAACACTCAATGATCCATTATAATTCAACCATGCCAACTCAATCATAGATAGGATAGATTATCATTAATCAACACTAATCTCCTTTCGGTCTCAAAGTGATATTACAAAATATTCTTTTGGTTTCAATCGTATCAACAACAAAGCAATCCAAGACCTTAATCTAAAACCCCAATTTTTAGCAAGTTTAGCATTCAACAAAGTAGACCTAAATTATCTCCTTTGGATCTCAAATTTAGGACTCAAAGCCAAATATGATTATTATCTTAATTCTCCACTTCACAAATTCTCTTTCAATCAACCCACAAAGATCGAAAGCTATACTCAAGCGTGCACACTCAAATCATAGATTAAAACTAGATTAAACCTATTTCATGACATTAAGCATAGAATCAAGAAATTACAAAAGCAATGGAATAATAAATCAGATACCCAAATAGCTTAGTATATTTCTAGCACAAAAGCCCCAATTTCATACATACAATTACATCTACAATATTAGCAATGTAAACTAAAGAAACAAGAGATTTCACTAGTAAAACCACAATCTTTAAACCCAAATGTGAATTGTGAGGCACTTTGTCTTCAAAGTCTCAACCCAAATTAAGATATCTACAAATTAGAATTCTTACTTAAGCTAAGCTAAAAGATGAACTCCTTTCTATTCTAAAAATTGGATCTGGAATAATGATTGATGCTGAGTGTAGAAAGAATTTTTGGGATAAAATTGGTGAAATTCTCAATCTGCCCAGGTGGTATCGTTGGGTCACATGATCGTGACCTCTAATCACGCGATCGCCAGATCTGAATTTCTTGGGCAATGCGATCACAACTTATGCTTCACGCGGTCGTGATGAGTAAACTTTTGTCAATTCCACTTTCTTCGAATCAACCTCTTCTTGCTTCAATTCTACTTGATTTCTTAAAATATCTTCTAAATCAACTCTTTATTTAATTTTCCTACAAATATGAAGAAAACTACATTAAAAGCATCATTTCTAAACTAAAGCAAACCAAAATAACTACAAAAAGACCCTCAAATGAGTGGAAATTCACCACTCATTAGTTTCAAATGTGGAACTATTAACTAAATTCTACAATTGTATTTGTTTTCAAGAATGAAAGACTAACTAGATATATGATTTTTAGATATTGGAATTCAAACAAATACTCCACTATCGACTCATTCAAGTGTATTTATCATACAAAACTTATGAATCTATTATTCTCATAAAGTCTCTCGATCCAGTTAAGAGAATATCACTCTAAGTCCTTATCGACACTTGGGTGTTGTATTAATTTGTTTAATCATCATATGCCTAAGGTTAGCTATCTTATCTCTAGATCAATCTATAAGATGGGGGTTACTAGCTCCAAATCCTTGTTAATTATTCCTTTTTCTAATCATAACTTATTATTTCAAGCAAGTGAGAATACATACGAGTTCTAAATATTTGTAATCATTAGAAAAATAATCTTTATGATACAATCTTAAAACACAAAGATCACTGCTTCATTAGAAGATTTTAATGTAAGTAAATTCATTATCCTTATTCATATTCTAAGTTTCATAACACTAGTTATGAGATTTAGCTACTCATAACTAGATGCAAATAACAGTAAAGTAATTATAATAACTAAAGAACATTAATATAAAAGAAAGTAAACTAAATATTTAATTAATGCAAGTCTTGAAAGAGTATTTACTTGCACAAAACTCTTCTTAAAAAAATAATAATCAACCCTAAGAGTTATTCTAAATTAATTTTCAATAAATAACGATAAAAACTAAATTTTAATGTTAGTTTGTAACTCTAAAATAATCATTTTTAGGACCTATTTATAATATTAGAGCCAGAGCCCAATCCCAGTTAATTCTGCTTTGGCAGTGCAAATCTGAATCTGTAAAACAAGGTGTGTGGTGCTGAGTCCATCACGACATAGGGGTGTTCGCATCGCAGGTTCAACTGCAAGGCGGGGGTGTGTGCGTTTGTAACACCTCAGATTCAAAAAGGGAGAAATTTTTAGTTTTTAGAACCTAATGTCAGTACCTACGATTCGTGGTGTGACACACGAACCGTAGGTAGGCCCGTGGTTGGCCAATCTAGTTTTCCTATAAATGTCAAGTTCCATTACTTTTCTATGGTTCACCAGGACAGTCCGTCGTTCAATGCACGAGTCGTAAATAGGTTTCGTAGGTGAGTCCCAAACTTAGAGAAATTTTGAAGTCAAGAGTTGGGACCTACGGTCGTGGTCCACGATCCATCGATGGACCCACGGGCCGTAGGTATGGTCCGTCACTGGGGGTCCTATTTTAAGAGTCTCTAAACTCCATCGACGGTCAACTAGTTTGGTATGTGGTCTGACCAACGGACTGTAGGTCGTGTCGACGATGGGAGTTGATAGTTATTTTAATGAGGGCTTTTGAGTCTTCTCCTAATTATTCTAGCCTAATACTATGTCATTTTACCCTTCACCTAAAGCCTTATATAAGTACTTTTACGCCAAAATTTCCCCAATTGAAATCATTCTCTCAAATTCCTAAAAGAAGAACAAGTCTTTCTCTCCAAACTATTTCTCTCTCTAGAAGTTGAAGAAGAAAGTTAGGGTCTCAAGATCAAGCCGCCTAATCCTCCATTGAAGTTAAGCTTTTGGCATCAAGGTATGATAGTATTCACCTATAGAGTCCTTTCCTCCATAGGGTTCCTGAATTCTCCAATTTTATAATGCTAGAATCTCCGATTGAAGTTAGGGTTTTCTTCCATGTCACGGGTTCCTCTCAATATTGGTTCAATTGATTGCTTAATGACTTTTTATGCATGAATTGAAGTAATAACGTGTTTTTAAGATGATTCCCCAATCATAACCCATGTTTTCTAAGCTATAATAAATGTTGTTATTGTTGATTGTTGTGAAAGGTTTTCTCAACTAAACTCTGAATCAATATTAAGAGTTATTCTAATGAAACCTAGCTTGGATTCATCACTTAATTGTACCTTTCCATGGATGATACTATGACTAGCTTGGATTGGTTACTTAATTGTAACTTTCCATGAATGAAACCTTGCTTGGATTGATTACTTAATTGTACCTTTTCATGGATTAAAACCTAGCTTGGATTGGTTACTTAATTGTACATTTCTATGGATGAAACCTAGCTTGGATTGGTTACTTAATTATACCTTTCCATGGATTATAGTATGAATTTAGCTTGGATTGGCTGCTTAGTGTGCCCTTCCATGGATAATAAGACAAGAGGCGATTACCCATGTCTGCACAATAATGAACTAATGTGACCTTTAGAAGTATCTCATGAATGTTTAAAAGATGATAACTTGCATTGACCATGTTTATATGACTTATGTTTTCTGACTCTTTTAATTTCATATTTTAGCTTGGTCATTGCATATCTTTAAAATGTCCCTTTTAGCATGATTTCACATGTTTTATGCCTTGCTATCATACTTAGTACATTTTTGTACTAACGCATACTCTTGCACATTGTTTTACTAATGTAAGGTCTGACACTCCTATTTCGCATCTTCGTGGCTAGGGATCTATTAGTAGAATATTATTGGTGAGTCCTCATGTTCTGAGGGTCAAGCCTTTACTTTATTATGTCTTTATATTTTAGTTTTGAACTTGATGTATGGGCTACGCCTCGATCATTTCTTATGTACTAGATGGCTTTGAGATGATGTTTAGACTTCCATTTTTCGTTATAAAACTTTTCTATGTTGAAACTGTCTTTTATTCTCTTATATTCTATTAACTTGTATGATGAATGCTAAGTGGCTTGTATGGGGCCTCTCGGGGTCTTATACGCTATGTTACGCCTAGGGGTTACCTTGGGTCATGATAAACTTGATAATCAGAGCACAAGATTTAGAAAGGTCCTAAAAAGTCTCATAAACCACGTCGAGTAGAGTCTTGTTCATTAGTGTGAAGCGCACCACATTTATGAATAAGAGGCTATAATATGTTTAGGAAACTTCACTTCTTTCATTACTCTAATGTCGTGCGATAGAGTGTAACTCTAAGTGTCCTTCTCTCATAACCCGTGTTTATGCTTTAAAGAATATGCCTCCATGAATGAATAATGTGAGAAGGAATAGAAATGTTCATGAAAATATGAGACAAGAGGTTCCCTAAGTGTTGGTCAACCCTTTGGCCGAGCAAGTGACTAATGATGAGTTTCGAGTTGCATTTTATGCATTGGCCCAAGCTATGATGGCTCAAGAAAATAGAGAGGTTGTGGTTCCCCTGATCCTTAGGGTGGGTACGACGGGAACTAGAGTGAGAATTTATTAGAATGAATCCTTCGAAATTTCATGAGTCAAAAGTTAAGGAAGACCCTCAAGAGTTCATTGATAAGGTGTATAATGTGTTGATACTCATGAGAGTGACGCTGGTGGAAAAGGTGGAATTGGCCGCTCATCAACTTAAGGGTATTGCTCAAGTTTGGTTCAAGCAATGTAAAGCAAAGAGGGCGGTAGATTAGGTTCTTCTTGATTGGGAGAAATTTACGGTTACTTTTCTTGATAGGTTCTTTCCACTTGAGATGAGGGAGGCAAAGGCACTTGAGTTCATTAATCTTCGTCAAGGGGATATGAGTGTGAAGGAGTATGCTTTGAAATTCACACAATTGTCTAAATATTCTCCAAATATAGTTGCCGATCCAAGGGCAAGGATGAGTAAGTTTATGTCGGGTGCTTCCGACTTAGTGGTCAAAGAATGCCTAACCGCCATGCTTGTTGAGGAGATGGATGTCTCACATTTGATGGTTCATGCACAACAAATAGAAGAAGAAAAGTTTAAGAAGAAAACTAGGGATTCAAAGACGGAAAAGAGATGATGGTGAGTTGTCACATTCAAGGTCCGATGGCGGTAATCATTCTCAAGGTAAGGGTAGTAGTGTGAAAAAATGGCCCGAGTGTCAGGGGTGTGGGAGAAGACATAAGGTTGAGTGTCTAGCCGGTTTGAATGTGTGCATTGGTTGTGTAAAGAAAGGTCACAAGATAAAAGATTGCCCAATTCTCACTACTAAGGGAAGAGATGGTAGGCAAGATCAAACTCGACAAAATCATGATGGTTCCCCCGATGCGGTAATTGGTAAGTTATGATCTTTTAGCTTGTAGTTATACATTACTTGATATTAAGTGTTTCATTGGATATGGTAAGACTCCTTGTATGGAGATTGTGTTTGGAGTAGACCTTGAAATCCTTGTGGAAACTTCTTAAGTGTTTACTTGTATCAATGGTTTAGTTGTTGTTAAGGCTTTGGTGTTATGATTGGGTTGAGGGAGATGGATTTGAAAAGTCTAGTGAGGTTTGCTCCCAAGGGGGAGATAGTGTGCTTCATGGTTGGTGTGTGAGTAGACTAGGTTGATTTTGGATGCGTTCTTTGTTATGGTTTGATGGGTGAAAGTTCGAAGGCGATGAGATGTCTTAGTATCCCTATCTTTCTTTTCCCTTCTATCTTCGAGTCTAGCTAGAGCCTTAGCCCTCATGGTTCACTCTTTAGGAATCATGTGCCTTAGTCATGCTCATGATTCCTCATGTATACATGCTCTTTAAAAATTGATTTTTTTTTATTGCCTCATGTGTATGTGAATTTGAGTATGAGTTGCATATAGACCTTATGAACATGCTTTAGCCTGGAGTTGAATCTTCCTCCTAGAATATGTGCATTTATGTGATTGCATTCATGTTGGGCTACTAGGTCTAGTTCATATCTTCCTCGTGATGTTTTGAATATGTTTTAGCTTGAAGTCAAGGTTCCTCCTTGGTTATGTGCATTTTGATGAAGCTGCATTAATGATTGGTTTGTTAGTTTCTCTCTCACTGTCTTCATGCTAGTTTGAGTTCCATTCAAGGACGAATGTTCCCAAGGGGGAGATATTGTAACACCTCAGATTAAAAAAAGGGAGAAAAAATTCAATTTTCATAACCTGGTGTAGTATCGACGGTACATGGTCTGACACATGGACTATAGGTAGGCCTGTGGTTGGCTAGTATAGTTTTCTTCAAAATGTAAAGTTCTAATACTTTTATAGGGTACAGGACGGTCCATCATTAAATGCACGAGTCGTAGATAGGCCTCATAGGTGAGTCCCAGACTTAGAGAAATTTTCAAGTCAATAGTTGGGACTTACGGTCGTCGTCCACCATCCGTCGATGGACCCTCGAGCCGTAGGTATGGTCCATCATTGGGGGTCCCATGTTAAGAGCCTTTGAACTCCATCGACGAACAACCAATACAGTTCATGGTCTGACCAATGGATCGTAGGTCGTGCCGTTGACGGGAGTCGACAATTATTTTTATGAGGGCTTTTGGGTCTTTTCCTAATTAGTCTAGCCTAATACTATGTCGTTTTACCCTTCACCTAAAGCCCTATATAAGTACTTTTATCCTCAAATTTCCCCAATTGAAGTCATTCTCTCAAATTCATAAAAGAAGAACAAGTCTTCCTCTCCAAAATATTTCTCTCTGTAGAAGTTGAAGAAGAAAGCTAGGGTCTCAAGATCAAGCCTCCTAATCCTCCATTGAAGTTAAGATTTATGCATCAAAGTATGATAGTATTCACCTATGGAGTCCTTTCCTCCAATTTTGTAAAGCATGAATCTCCAATTGAAGTTAGGGTTTTCTTCGATGTCATGGGTTCCTTTCAATATTGGTTCAATTGATTATTTTATGACTTTTTATACATGAATTGAAGTAATTGCATGTTTTTAAGATGATTCCCCATAAACCCATGCATAATCCATGTTTTCTAAGCTATAATGATATAATGTGAGTTTTGAACTATGAAAGATGATTTTATGAAATTATGCATGTTCTTGTCAAATTGATGAAATATGATATAAGTTGCTTTAAGGGTAAGATTTTAATGTTGTTGTTGTTAATTGTTGTGAAAGGTTTTCTCAACTAGACTTTGAATCAATATTAAGAGTTATTCTAATGAAAACTAGCTTGGATTGGTTGCTAAATTGTACCTTTTCATGGATGATACTATGACTAACTTGGTTACTTAATTGTACCTTTCCATGGATGAAACCTAGCTTGGATTGGTTACTTAATTGTACCTTTCCATGGATGAAACCTAGCTTGGCACTACAAGAAAATGGTGAATTACATGGAGAATTTTATGGGGATGAGTATGAAAATTTGCAGGAAAATAGGTTTCCTGTGGATTTTCATACTAATTCCTAGGAAAATCCCCATATAATTCACACTTTTCCTATAGTGGGATTGGTTACTTAATTGTACCTTTCCATGGATAAAACCTAGCTTGGATTGGTTACTTGATTATACCTTTCCATGGATATAATATGACTTTACCTTGGGTTGGCTACTTAGTGTGCCTTTCCATGGATAATAAGACAAGAGGCGATTACCCATGTCTCCACAATAATGAACTAATGTTACCTTTAGAAGTATCTTATGAATGTTTAAATGATGATAACTTCCATTGACTATGTTTTATGACTTATGTTTTATAACTCTTTTAATTTCATGTTTTAGCTTGGTCATTGCATATCTTGAAAATGACCTTTTTAGCATTATTTCACATGTTTTATGCATTGCTATCATACTTGGTATATTTTTGTACTAACACATACTCTTGCACATTGTTTCACTAATGTATGGGCCGACACTCGTATTCCGCATCTTCGTGGCTAGGAATCTATTAATAGAAGATTGAGGATTGGTCAGACCTCATGTTCTGAGGACCAAGCCTTTACTTCATTATGTATTTATATTTCAGTTTTGAACTTGATGTAAGGCTACACCCCGATCATTTCTTATGTACGACTTCCGCTTTTCTCTATAAAAATTTTCTATGTTGAAACTGTCTTTTTATCTTATATATTCTATTAACTTGTATGATGAATAATAAATGGCTTGTATGGGGCCTGTTGAGGTCTTATACATTATGTTACGCCTAGGGGATACCTTTGGTCGTGACAGCGTCGTACGGTGATGAGTCCTAGATTTGGACTCATTTAGGGCTTTATTTGGATAGATTTAGTGTCCTCAAATGCTTATTTTGTGCCAATAACTGATGTGAAATCCTTAATTTCCAAGTATTTGGATTGAGGAACAAATCGTGGACACTAATTGGCAAAAAAGAATGAAGCTAGCTGAAAGAACGAAGAAATGAAGGCCTCGTGATCACCAAGGCCCTTTGGCGAGTCGCCAAATGGCCACTATCTCGCCTAAAGTTCCAGTGTGCCAAGCCCTGAAGGAGAAAATCAAATTGGCGAGAGAAAGGAGCAGTCGGCGTGTCGCCGAGTGGTTCCTCGATGCAGTGTTGGATAGCCCAAATTTCCAGAACTTGAGGATGCTGAAGGCCAAAGAAAAAATGCGATGGAACTGACCAAAGGGTGGATCACCGAGTTGAATCGGTAAGTCCAACTTACTGCGCCAAATGGCTCTTCGCAACATTCATTAGATTAAGTTTGCAGTTTGAACTCAGAGTATTGAGACAAGTTTTCCATTTTTGAGAAATTGGACGTGGGTCTTTGAGATTCTTCAATCGGACCTTTGTATAGATGAAATTAATCTTACCCAGTTGATGGAAAGACAATTAGGTAACGATTTTTATCTTTTTATGATATCTAACTAAAACCCTAATTCTTGGAGTGTGATTATGTGATTATGGGCTGATTTAGTTTATGGGCATTGCTAATTGTTAGTTTAAATGCTGTTTATAAGTGATTTCAATCAGTAATTGTGATTTAATTTAAACAATTGTAGTTGCAAATGCAGTACTACCTTCGTGTTTTTTGGCTTGCTCGAGAGAGAGGTTGTAAAACCAAGATTATTGATTGATAGTCTGTGGGTATTGGGTTGTCATGGCTTCAGCTCGAAAGAGTGAATCCTAAACCTTTTTTTCCACATATTCAGCTCGAGAGAGTGAATGGACTAAGGCGTAAGTTGTTCTTATTTTGTGTGCTTGTCGATGTTCCAGAGAAATTGACTTGATTCGAGATAAATTGTTCGAGAGAAAGTTTATCTTCTCTATAGTCTAGCTTAGTCACTAATATTCAGCTATTTTCTAACAGTTGCAATTACCCATTTATCTACATTAGCCTATAATCAAATCACATCCCAACAACCCGTCTCATTATTGTTATTCTGTATTGTTTGTTGTTGCTGCAGTTGATAATTAAAACCAAAACCCCTTTTTATTTGACATTCGTGTCGCCCCCTAATTTGAATTATGTTTTTATTTGTAAATGTCTATTCTTATGGCAGATTTGAGCATATTCACACTTTACTATTGAATCTGAAACAGGTACCACTCCTTGTGGGATTCTACCCCAACTCATTTAGTTGGGTTATTATACTGACTAACGATCGTTGACGGTTAGAACTAGTTAACTGTCCTTGAAACGTTAATCAAAATGGCGCCGCTGTCGGATGGAGGAGTTGGTTAAGTTGAATTTTGTTCTTTTTAGTCATAGTTGAATCTACTTACTTGCAGTCTTGGTTTTCATGTTGCTTGTTTAGTATAGAAGAAAAAAGCATGTCTTGTAGCAACGGTGACCAAATGGACCTCTCTCCTTTGAGGATGATGATTCTTGGGGATAGCATCCTAAGTTTCAGACAATTGGAGGGTGAGTCAATCCATGAGTTGTGGCTGAGATTAAAGTCACTATTGTTGAAATGCCTAACTCATGGAATCTTAGATAAAATGCTGCTAGACTGTTTCTATAGAGGTCTTGGTCCGGAGAATAGTGGAGTGGCTGACCAAATTTCTCCAGGTGGTCTCACACGACTACCCTATGTAATAGCAAACTAGCTCCTTGATCACATGGCCAAGACCAACAAAGAGACTGAAAAGGACAAGATTTTGGCCATACTGTTGACTCAGCTGGATCTCGTGGACAAAACGATTATGGAATTGGAAGTACCGAACAAAAAGAAAGATTGGTACATTCCCCCTCACGAGCGTATAATGCCCAAGGAATATGAGGGTGGACAAATGGAAGAGATACTCTCACTCATTCTCCACAAAGTTGAAGAACACGAAAAAGTGTTAAATGAGATAAAAGAGAATGTTTCACTGCTGAATCTGATGACTGCTTCCCATTCCATATCTATTCAGCTGCTGGAGACCCAAATGGGTTATGTATTGTCTCGTCTCTACCCCACAAATCAAGATTGAGTGGGGAAGTCGTGCCACGACGTTAACTAAGGCGTTTCTTGGGAGGCAACCCAAATGTTTATCGCTTTATTTTTGTTTTAGAAATAATCGTGTGTTGATTTTCCAAGTTGAAGTGTAAGATGTGTTTGAAAAGTACAGGCTAGCGAGCCAAAAGTCCAGTTGGCGACTCGCCGAAGAGGTCGACGAGCCCGACTTGGACCGTTGTTCGACTTAAGAAATTTTAAGGCTAGAGTCTGTAAAACTCGGCGAGCCCAGGAGCAAATTGGCGAATCGCCGACCAGGTCGGCGATCACGACTTTGTCCACCGTTTGGACCCCCACATTAACTGGAGGTCTTGTAAAACTTGGCGAGGTAAGTTCCCACTCGGCGTGTCACCGAGTGAGTCGGTGAGCAAAACTTATGTAGCCGAATGGGCGAGAATTGGACAGTTTTGAAGGCCAAAAGTTCAAAAGTTCAAAAGTTCAAAATCTTTCATATTCCCTCACTTTTTAACTTTCCAAAATCACACCCGCACTGTATTTTCCCATAATTTTTCTTTATTATCGCTTTCTAGTCGTTGATTGTGTGTTACGAGTTGGATTCTTTGCCGCCTAGCTTTACAAGTTATATATTTAGCATAAGAGGTTGGTTTTCCAAACGCCGAACTTATATTTGTTGGTTTTTACTCATTTTCAAGTGTTCTTATCTTAGTGATGTCTGTTGGACCTCTCTGAATCGTATATAATACCTGTGTTAACTTGAATATCTTGCCTGAAATGATTAATTGTTGATTTCCCAAAATTTTCGTGCTTAAAATTGAACGAAATTATTAGGTTGTGCTTAAATGGTGTTGGGTTTAGTCAGGTGAAGTCTAAGTAACCTCTAATTGTGCTAAATGACGTATTTTGTTCGATAATGGAACGTTTGATGTCATTCCTAAGGGCTTAAATCGTCAAATGGCCAATATTGGCCAAATTGGGAGAAGTCTGAGTATTCCGATGGTATGGGTAGTATGGGTCTATGCTTAATTGAAGGAGTGCATGGTTTGATTTTGTTTTCGGGGGTTGCGGGGTTGAATTTGGAAGTCGGGGTAGAAAGTAGGCACATTGGGCCATTTGGCGAGGTGGGTCGAGCTCGCCGAACCACTCGGCGGTTCGCCGAATCCCCCTAAATCGCCTTTAACTCGCCGATTGTCTTCTTGGTCGCCCTTTCTGCGCCCCTAACCCCTAAAATGCACTGTATCTTTCGACGGGCTAGTCCTTGCTCGCTGAAAGCTATCGACAATTCACCGAAAGGCCCTTCCCATCGCCGACATGCCAATTTTTCTGGGAAATTTTAAGCCAATCCCTTCGATGAGCCCGACTTGGCTCGCCAAAGCGATTCGCCGACTGGTTCGGTGAGTCTGTCTGCAACTATTTTCTGCAAATTTTCTTGAACTGTATCTAACTTCCTCTGATGTTTTTGCAAATATGGCTAGACCAAAAGTGGTTGTTAGATACATGTTGCCCCGCAAAAGGGAAAAAAGAATCATAATTAACGAGGATGCAAATGCATCCAGGGCTAAGGTTGATAAACTACCCACCACAGGTGGGAAAGGAAAAGGAAAAGGCAACGCTCCTGCACCTGCTTCACCGGAGGTCAGTTTTGACAGTGACGGCATCTACGCCACTCACCTCACCACTTCTGAGAGTGAGGATGAGCACCAGGAGCATCAGGCTGCAACTTCTGTTCCTGAAGATGAGCTACTAGCATTCCAGAGAGCGGAGCTGCGTTCCAAAAGGCTGAACAATTCGTCTAGAATCAGGACCCAGGCCACTACTCCTCCTCTCGCTCCAGCACAGGCTCTGGACTTAGCACCACCGGTACAGGGTCCTTCTCCCCGGTCTATGAACAGACTAAAGACTGAGGTATTGAGGACCATCATTGAAGAAAAGAGGCTCTCTATTGATGGGGTGATAGACAGATACCCCGACATTTGGTGCACCATAAAGGCCCATAAGTTTGAGATTTTCACAAAACCCTGGGGTACCTATATTCCAAATTGGGTTCGGGAATTCTGCATCGCTTACGGAGCCCTAGTGCTGCAAAGGAAGAAGTTGGCTGCTAAATTCAAGACGGTTGATTATGTGGGTGGTTGTCAGGGGCAAGAAAGTGATGTGTGATAGTACTAACATAAATGTGGTATTGGAGTGCACCGACAACATTGCAGACGCTCACCAGTACATGATTAAGACTAAGTCCTTAGGGAACATGAAAAGCTGACTAGCCCCTCTCATATGTGATGGTATTCCAAGGTGGTTGGAGGCAGAGGCTCCGATAGAAAAGAAAGCCCTAAATGTAGTTGCGAGGTACTGGTTTGGCTTTATCAGCAACACTATCATGCCATCCCAGAATGAGCCCATCCTACGCCACACAAATGCGGCTTGTCTTGGCTCGATCATTGCACGAGAGCGCTTAAATTTATGTATGATCGTTGAGTAGGAGATGACCATGATGGCCAAACAGCGCCAAACTTCCCTCTCATTTTCGATGCTAATCACCGAGATATGCAGACAAGCTCGGGTACCTAGAGATGAGAAGAAGGATATGAAAGTGATTTCTACATATTCTACCGACATCCAGAGGATTAAGGCGAAGTACTTGAAAGATGAGGCAGAGAAGAAGAAGGCAGCCTCGGTGGACTCTTCCCCCGTTGTGGATACGGATGCATTACCTGCGAAGGCAAAGACCTGTGCCTACTCCGTCCTATGGGCCTTCAGGTATACCTAGCACTGCCCATTCTATGACGCCTAGTACCTTCACTGCTCCTTTGCCTCCCAGACCTAGTACTTCTATTGCTGCTGCCTCCCGACCTCCACTCACCCAAGATGCAATACTACGGAAGTGGCAGCTAGCCCTTTCTGCTGATCGGCGTGCCGCCAGATTTGAGGCCACCATTCCAGGCATGATTCAGACAACCCTTGTTGATGTTATGGCACCCTTGAGTTCTACTATTGATGCCTTTGCGGTGAGGATAGTGGTGTGCGAGCGTGGCCAAGGGGAAACTAAGGAGGTGACGACTCTAAAGGCCACTATTGGTGAGCTGAGGAGAGATATGGACCAACTGAAGTCCACCGACATGTCAATGATTTTCGGGATAGTAGAGATCCCAGATGTGGCAGTCGATCCAGATATGCCTTGGTTACCACCAGAGATGATGTTCGAACTGAGGAGGTAGCTTATCCCGAGTATGACGCTGAGACAGATGAAGAGATGCTTGGGGTTGCTGAGGAGGTTTCTTACGAGGGCCTTACGTAGACTGAGGAGGCCATGGTAGATGTAGTTATGCAGATTTCTTTGGCAGACACACCTTTGGCTGACCCTAGTAGAGCTGGTACTGTTGATGTGACTCCGGGCACTGATGCCTAAGATCAGAGTATTGCATCGGGCACTGATGCCCCGACAGATGGAGAGACTGTGTAAACATGACTTTTCTTTACCTCCATCTCTATCACTTTTATTAATTTTTGGATATTTTTATTGCATTTGAGGACAAATTGCTTTTTGTTTGTGGTGGGGTGAGGTATTTCCATACCTTCCTTTTGTGATTAGTGTTTTGTTTATACATTGGGTTTTGTGCTATAAATTGTGTTTTGGCACTATGTTTGTGGATGTTTGAGCTTGTGGCTCCTTGTTTTGAATGTAAATGATTTTTGGACCCTTCTGAAAATTTTTGCCACCTCTTGTGTATTTAATTGTGGATGTTCTTGTACAAATTTGAGTGTCGGTTGTGATCAATACCGATGACTTGAATATTGCTCTCAATCGAACAAAAATGAATGTGTGGCTACGATGAGGCCAAATGAAGTTGCATAGACAATATGTGAACTTTGTGCATCTCGTTGTGACTTGCCGGTTATCGAATTGAGTCTCTTGTGATGAACATTGCACACTAGTGAAAGTGTGGAGTCTTGTTCGATATTGGTGTCAATGCCTTGTGTGATGAGCTTACCATGAACCATGTGTGATGACACCTAGAATTTTCCCTGTTGGTCCGGTTGACTAAGTGATGCAAGCTCTTGAAATGATCTTAGGCAACAATTGAGTGAAACAATTTGACATTATACCTCTTTTGTGGCCTACCTTGTGAGTGTGTGAACTTTGTTTGAGCACCCTTTGAGCCTTACCTTTTTCGTGGAGAAACTTGATGCAATTGTGACCTTTCTTTATCCATTACCCATAATCCTCATGATTTGTGGTTTGTTTGATTAGCCAACTTAGGCCAAAAGCCTAAGTTGGGGGTGTGGTGAAAAGAGAAGGTGAATCAAGAAGTGCAAGGAAGTCTCCCTTGATCCATGGTTTTGAAAAAGATGGAACCCCAAAAAAAAAAAAAGAATGAAAAAGTTTTGAAATAAAGTTTGAAAAAGGAAATGGGGTGTCCAAAGTTTCATGGAAAATAAATAATGGGGTGAACTTTAAGCATGAATGAAATTTTTAAAGAAAATGGAAGAAAATGTTGCTCATACCACATTTCATGAGGATAGCAACCACTAAGCCTAAATGACCATACATTTACCCTCAGCCCCGTTATAAGCCTTGAAAAGACCTTTTGATCTTGAGTGAGTTGAAACAAGTGTTGATTGGAAAATAAGGGCAAACCTATGTGTGATGTCATGCATGTGTTCATCTTTGTAAGCGTGAGAGTTGTTTGTGATTCCGAAACTATAAATTGTTGAATCATTGTGTGTGAATATGGAATCATTCTTTGTGTGAAGGCATTCGAGTACCTTTATTGAGCTTGAACTTGCATTTGAAGCAAGTATTGTGAACTTGAGAAATTTTGGTAATGGTGAGTCACAACTTGAACCATTGAGTGCACAATTGATCCTTGCATGAGTAAGCTGAGTCTTCTTGTGTGCATTCATAATTGAGTCTTGTGTAGCACTGTTTGAGACATCCGTTTTGAACTGCTGAACTTTTGTTTTACTTGAGGACAAGCAAAATTTTAAGTTGGGGTGTTGATGAGTCCTAGATTTGGACTCATTTAGGGCTTTATTTGGATAGATTTAGTGTCCTCAAATGCTTATTTTGTGTCAATAACTGATGTAAAATCCTTGATTTCCAGGTATTTGGATTGAGGAACAAAGCATGGACACTAATTGGCAAAAAGGAACAAAGCGAGATGAAAGAACGAAGAAATGAAGGCCTCGTGATCGCCAAGTCCCTTTGGTGAGTTGTCGAATGGCCACCATCTTGCCTAAAGTACCAGTGTATCAAGACCTGAAGGAGAAAATCAAGTTGGCGAGAGAAAGGAGCAGTCGGCGTGTCGCCGAGTGGTTCCATGATGCAGTGTTAGATTGCCCAAAGTTCCAGAACTTGAGGATGCTGAAGGCCAAAGCAAAAAGGGGATGGAACTGACCAAAGGGCGGATCGCCGAGTTGATCGGCGAGCCCAACTTACTGTGCCGAATGGCTCTTCGCAGCATATTTTTGACGACTATAAATACATTTTTGAACATTTAGTTTAATATCTTTTATCAAATTTTATCCTGAACATTCATTAGATAAAGTTTGGAGTTTGAACTCAGAGTATTGAGACAAGTTTTCCTTAGCTTAATTTGAAGAACTGAAGTTTTCCATTTTTGAGAAATTGAAAGTGGGTCTTTGAGATTCTTCAATTTGGACCTTCGTAAAGACGAAATTTATCTTACCTAGTTGATGGAAACACAATTTGGTAACGATTTTATCTTTTTATGATGTCTAGCTAAAACCCCAATTCTTGGGATGTGATTATGTGATTATGGGCTGATTTAATTTATGGGTATTGCTAATTGTTAGTTTAAATATTGTTTAGAAGTGATTTCAATCAATAATTTTGGTTTAATTTAAAGAATTGTAATTGCACAATGCAGTTCTACCTTCGTGTTTTTGGCTTGCTCGAGAGAGAGGTTGTAAAACCAAGATTATTGATTGATAGTCTGTGGGTATTAGTTGTGATGGGTTCAGCTCGAGAGAGTGAATGGACTAAGGCGTAGGTTGTTCTTATTTTGTATGCTTGTCAATGTTCGGGAGAAATTGACTTGATTCGGGATAAATTGTTCGAGAGAAAGTTTACCTCCTCTATAGTCTAGCTTAGTCACTAATATTCAACTATTTTCTAACAATTGCAATTACCCATTTGTCTACATTAGCCTATAATCGAATCACATCCCAAGAACCTGTCTCATTATTGTTATTCCGTATTGTTTGCTGCTGCTATAGTTGATAATCAAAACCAAAACCCGTTGTTATTTGACATTCGTGTCACCCCCTAATTTGAATTATGTTTTTATTCGTAAATGTCTATTGAATCTTAAACACGTATCACTCCCTGTGGGATTCGGCCCCAACTCATTTAGTTGGGTTATTATACTAACTAACAATCGTTGACGCTTAGAACTGGATTAAGTGTCCTTGAAACGTTAATCATAGGGGCCTTTTTTCCTTCTTCTATGTGCATCACAAGAACTTTTGGTCTTTGAATCTCATACGGCTTGGTGCGAGGTCCAACACATGGTGCGTGCTCCGCACTTCTGTAGCACGTTTGTCTACATTTTAGTCTAGGATGCTACGTTTTGAGTATCAATTCATATTTTAGGTCAATACTTGCTATTTTTTGCCTAAAATCAGGCTCATCGCATCAATTATCCATCAAATGCATGAATATACATGATTTTATACTCAAAACTTAACTAAATTATGACATTTGAATGCGTAAATACTCACAGATTGGTGTTACAACTGATCATATTTGTTATTTTTGGTCCACTGCGAAGGTCTTTGCTCCTTCACTTCATGTATTCAACTTCTACAGTCCAGTTCTCCCGATTTTCATGATACAAGCCAAGGTTATTTAGTAGTTATTGGTCTATCATAAATACTATCGGCTCCTTATATGAGATGTGTTATGAATTTGAGAGTTGTTTGTCTATCATAAACACTACGAACAACACTACCAACTCCTTATTCGAGACGTATTAAAAATTTGAGACTTGTTATGAATCTGGTTTGTGTTTGTCTAGCATTAACACTGCTAACTCCTTATCTTGAGAAAGTTTTAGAGTCTGGTTTGTGTTTGTCTACCGTTAACACTATTAACTCCTTATTTGAGACATGTTATAAATCTGATTCGTGTTTGTCTATCATAAATTATTAACTCCTTATCTAACACATGCTAAAATCTGATTCTTATATAATATTTATCATATGTATCGGTCACCAAAACTTCATATTCCACATAGATCAATTTGACTCAATAAATAATTTATTGTCTCTTCGCAAGTGAAATAATCTCGCCATGCACATAACTGCATTACCGAATTATTTGTTTTAACTTTGTAACTAAGAGTCTGTTTAACATTGTTGCTAAAAAATATTTATTTTTAGAAACAATTTTTCAAATAGCTTTTTGGAAAAGTGCTTTTGAAAAAAAAAAGAAATTTATGTTTAGCTAATTCATTTGAAAAGTGTTTTTGATAAACAAATTGTGTTTGACTAATTTTTTTAAAAGTGTTTTTGAGAGTCAAATTACGAAAAAAGACAAGTATCAATGCAGTTTTAATATGAAAATTATTTTATAGTGAGAAATTATTATAAATATCTATTATAAATTTTTAATTAAATTGTTAGTTTTATTAAATTAAAATATATAAATTTAATTTTTCAATCAATATTATACATAAATAAAAAAAAGTAAATTAAATATTGATGTTATATTAATATGATGATTTAAATATAATTAAAAATAACAAGAAAAATAAATTTAAAACTTGTTCCACAAATTTATTTACGACTTACAAAAAATTCACCACAAAAATATATGAAGTCCTAAGTTTTTTTTTCTAATCCTGCAAAAGTATTGTTGTTACCTTTTTCTGATCCTACAAAATGATACGTAAAATAATGTATAAAATACAAAATAATAATATAGAAACATAAAATAGAAATAATGTCAAAATAAAAAGTAATTTTTTTAAATGAAACTTAATTAAACTTATGATACATGTTGATTAATTAATTAATAAGAGATATATTGATAAATATGTATATATATGAAAGGGATATTTTGGTCTTGAAAAAAATAATTTTATGCTTTTACTTTTTTTTATGAAACAGAAATTTTTAACTTCTTCCCAACAACATTGCTTCTGCTTTCATTTAAAAGCAATTTTACTAATTTATCAAACACCTTAATTTTTCAAAAAAAAAAATATTTTCTTAATCAAAATAAGTATTTTTGACCTCTCAACATCAATTTCCAACGTATTCTAAATCAATTATCCATTTGAAAGGAAGGTAAGTGACAAGCACCAATTGTTATACGCATCCATATTAACCCCAAAATCCATAATATAAGTTGAGGGATTAAATTTTCAATTGAATGTAGTATAGAGTTTTTTTTTACAATATCAGATAACCTAAAAATAACTTAAATATAATTGTCCACGAGTGAAAATAGTAATTTGAAGGATATATAAGACTATACCTATTATAGTAGGTTAAATAAAATGTTGGCTTTAATATTTTTTATTTCATTAAAATATAAAAATTAAATCAAAACAATAATTTAAAAGGTTTGTTTGGAGTATCAACACCAGATTAAGAAAAAAGTATCCTATCACAAGAATACTAAAAGTAACAAAAGTAGATATAGTGGGGTGGAGAATAAATGTTATCCTACAAAGGGGGGACTGTCCTTTTTCTGAGTTAATATTATTGATGATTCTAACTTTCAAAATTTATTTAGTAGTAAAATCATGAAATTTTATTTTGTATTAGTAAAATTACTCAATTAAAGTATTTGTATCAATAAAATTAACTAAATTTATCATTAAATAATTAACATGACAAAATAAATGATATTATCATTTATATCATACAAATTTCACTTAGAGAATAAAAAAAAAATTAAAAGCAAATTAAGCCTTTAGTTACAAGCATTGAACTTCCTTTGGCTTACATTTTAAAGATTTTGATCATTCAGTCTGTTTTTGTAACGTTCATATTGTGATCATCAATGTTTGAATAACTTAGAATTTTTACGTTTTGAAACATATCTAATTCTATTTAATTATTTATATCAAAGGCTCACTTACGTTTCAGGAATTATCTGATAAAGTCATTAACTTTATTTCATATAAAAAAAATCATTCAACTTAGAGATTTTATCTTATAAAATCATTCAATTAAATTTGTTATTAAAAAGAAATCTAACATGAAAAAAATAAATTAGTAAAATTTTATTCCATAGACCCCATAAATAGAACAAGATTAAAGAAAACTAGTATTCTAAATTTATTTGACTGATTTTATTGATACAAATTGACTTTATTGATAAAAAACACAGCTTAATGATTTTGCTAGATAAATTCTCAAAATTGAATAGTAACTTTTTAAGATATTAACTCCGTTTTTCTAGGTAAAACATACAATGCTTTTTGAGTTATTACAATTACTTGTACAATATTTTATCATCTCAGATAGATTTAGCCTATTTGTGAATTGGTAATTTTCTTCTAAGTCTAAAATCCCTTTTGGAGCTAAAGAGAAAAGAACACTTGTGTTCATGTCCCATTTCTCTAATCATCAACAATTAACTAACCCATTTAAAACATTATCATAAAACATTTAATTAATTAAATCCTTAATTACATATATGATTGTTCACGTTCACTAATTTTAACAGTTGAATTAATCTATCACCAGTAGTGTAGCCAAGTGCCAACCCCTAATATAATTATAATTACCAAACTCATTTTGACCAAATCTCTCCTTCTCTCATTTACTTTTCCTAAGGGACCATGTTAGCAAACGTAACCCCATTGACAAAAGAAGCTAAAATATCCTCAACATTATTCACTAAAGTTACATTGTTTATCTCATCAAAAGAAAATTATTTTTAATTTTACCCTATCATGAAATAGTAAGTTTTAAATTTATTGAAGTACTAGTAATCAAATTTCAGATTTTTCAAAATATAGTTATAAGTAATCCTTTTATTTTATATTACTTGGCCCCATTATTAACCTGACACCTAACATGCCTCTTAAGAGTCCTTTAGTTTGAAGTGTATTTTATTGAATTAATCTTATTAATGATGTTTTGAAATTTTAAATTTGACTGATATTACTTTATATAGATATTTAATACTAAAAGTAATATAAAAAAAATATTCTCTTAATTTTCTAAATGTACAAATAAAATAAAATATTTATGTTTACATAGCGACCAAATAAAACGAAATAGAGGAAGTATAACTTAATAAAATAACTACATAATTAAGGCATACCAAATGCAAATCAAACAAGTAAATTCCACGATGACATATTCACTTGCACGCGTTTTAATGTAATTATATTAAAAAGAAGAAGAGTCGTTGGAGACGTGCAAATTTTTAATTCGAGAAATTAATCTTGCCGCATTTTTCAGCAGGGAGTTTATGGGTCGGTTTAGGTTGGAGAAAAATTAATTTAGTCGCCCTTTTAATAATTAAAGTCAAATTAAATCAAATACATATTCATTAGTTTGAATTTTATTTTATTTTATTTTTAAGAAACATAATGGTATTTCTCTCTTTTGTTTTTTTTTCCTACAATTAGAAAATATTTTTTCTACTTACAATCCGCTATTAGTCATTTATTGCGGTGGTTATAATTTTCTTGAATTATGGAGAAAATATCTTAAGATCTATAAACTTTAATTTAGTAATAAAGTTGATAAGAAATACAACAATAGATATAGGTGAATTACGTATAGTTATTTAAATAAATGAGTTTAGATTCATATATATATATATATATATATATATATATATATATATATAAATTACTA